>LKNJ01007968.1:4240-19872 GCA_002120245.1 Maccullochella peelii | reverse complement strand
GAGCGCCATATGTTGATATTGGATGTTTGATACTGACATTGTCGCATACGAATATGTAGTATAATTTTATAGTTTGACCTAGTGGTGGAGGTATGTGAAATCTTTGCACGTATCAAACTTGGATATATATAAATAATTTAGAAAGCAGATCAGTAACTAAACCCCCGTTTTTTTGAAACGAAGGATCATAAAAAACGGCGGGCCGCAAAAGACTGTCTCCCCCTTCAGACACGCCCCTTTTGATGTCCGAGTAAAGGCCATCGACGCTCGTCGCTCACTCTCGTCTTTTCAACGCTCCTTCAAGCCGCGTCTTTTCCCGTGCTCCACCTCTCTCAAGTCTNATAGATAGATAGATAGATAGATAGATAGATATGGATGGATGGATAGTTTAGAAAGCAGATCAGTAACTAAAACCCCATTTATTTGAAACAAAGGATCATAAAATAAAACGGCGGGCCGCAAAAGACTCTCCCCCTTCACACGCCCTTTTGATGTCCGATTAAAAGCTATCGTCGCTCACTCTCTCGTCTTTTCAACGCTCTTTCAAGACGCTCCTCTTTTCAACGCTCCTTCAAGCCGCGTCTTTTCCCGTGCTCCACCTCTCTCAAGTCTCGCATGTTTTTCTTTTTCAACTTCTCGTTCAGTACGTTGTACAAGTACTTTCTCTCTGTTCACGCTCCTAGTCTTTGTTTTTCCTTTCTCCGGAGATTTTTTTTCATATTTTGTAATTTTGTTAAGTTGCCTAAAGCTTGCGCGTAACTTTTACTTAATTAAGCCAACTCAAGATTTGTGACTGTCTGTATACCTCTAGTTAACTCTGCTTTCATCACCGCTTTGAAGATNGGAGATTTTTCAGATTTTGTATTTTTCTTAAGTAGTCTAAAGCTGCACGTATTTTTACTTAATTAAGCAAACTCAAGTCTCAGTAACGTCGGTGTAACTCTAGTTAACTCTGCTTTCACCACGGCTTCAAAGATAGTATCGACAGGCCATTGAACACTATTTTCTAGTTATTTTGAAAGACTTGTAGTTAAGAAGAAGCTAGCCGAGCTACTATTCGAACCAGCAGCAACTCCCGCAACAAGAACAGCCACTACAGCCCTCGCCTGCCGAGACCTTTATGGAGGCCGCGTGTGCCAAAGACTTTGCACCGTATTCGCAGAAGACCCAACTACCACCAGGCGTGGTGAACCAAAACAACGGAGAACCCTCGAACCATGCTGAAGAGGACGTGGATCGAAACCAAAGCCAAGCGACGGTTCGAGTTCCCCTCCAGGAGACTGCACGTGGTACTGGATCACACGACGTCTCTTCCCCTCCAGAAGACTGCACAAGACGGATCGGCAAAAGTAGGCACACACGCAACTAAAGCTGTTGTTGGATCAGAGTTGATGTCGAATAAGAGCTCAGAATACTACATTTAGATTTTAGGAAAGTAATTTGCAAATTAGCATTTCCTCGTTTTTCTTAACCCCACATACCTCTGTTACAAACGCCAAAAGTAACCATCTCTTACCACTGCTACTCAAATAACCTTTTATTTTATTTTCGTTTCTTTCTGTTTATTTTCTTGGTTTTATTTCATATCATATCATTAAGCTTTCTATCTTATATTCACACTATTGATTTGTTAAGACATTTAGCTATTAATAAATGTTTGTTTATCACACCGTCTGACTGTAGAGGTTTTTATTCAAAGTAAGGATCAAAGATCAATGTGTTTAGGATTCACCCCTTTAGATAATAAGACTGATCAATTTTATTTTATTTTAGTTTAACTTTTTATTTTCCTTCAACCGAAGGTGGTGCCCCGTGTTTTAATAATATAATAATAAATATCTAAGAGGTAGGATCGCTACACAATGCCAAGAAGTATAGCGTATAGTGTAGCATACAGTAAGGAGGAGGTTGGAGTGGTGGACAGAGTACACACTGACAGATTCTTGCATACATTCACAAATCAGAGTGCACATATACAGACTCTCACTAATTGGTGTGAATGCTGGAAGCATTCACAACATATGTTCTTCTACGCAAAAATTCTTTATTATTATTNCCTCGTTTTTCTTAACCACACATACCTCCGTTACTAACGCCAAAAGTAACCATCTCTTACCACTGCTATTCAAATAACCTTTTATTTTATTTTCGCATCTTTGTTTATTTTCTTTGTTTTATTTCATATCATATCATTAAGCTATCTAACGTATATTCACACTATTCATTTGTCAAGACATTTAGCTATTAATAAATGTTTGTTTATCACACCGTCTGACTGTAGAGGTTTTTATTCAAAGTAAGGATCAAAGATCAATGTGTTTAGGATTCACCCCTTTAGATAATAAGACTGATCAATTTTATTTTATTTTAGTTTAACTTTTTATTTTCCTTCAACCGAAGGTGGTGCCCCGTGTTTTAATAATATAATAATAAATATCTAAGAGGTAGGATCGCTACAGCTATGAAGACAATACTTGGATCAACACATAGTTAAATATATTGTAAAGCTGGATATATCCTTAAGAAGTATTTTCCTCACTGAATCATGTGCAGCAAAATTTACTGTGGACAAAATATTTAAAAAATACTACTCGTTTTATTATGTCACTATATCTAAAAATATGCCTTAATTTCTATTAGGCTATTAGGCAATAAAACAAACACAGGAATCAGTGATGGGCTGAATTATTTGCTAGTAAACATTTAATGTCTACTACCAACTTTGATGGTTCAGACAGAAAATTAATTGCGAACTACACTGATCAATTCATTGTTTATGTAGTTTGAAAAACATACACTCGTTCAAGCTTCTCAGTTGAGGATGTCCTGCTCTTCTTGGTCTTATGTGAGAGTAAATTGAATATCCTTGGATTTTGGACTGTTGGTTGAACAAGACATGCAATGGGAAGACATCACCTTTGGATTTAGGAAATTGTGATTGACATTTTATTGACCAATGGCAGATTAACCGAAAATGAAAGTAATAGTTAGTTGCAGCCATATTTTCTAGGGTTACTGTTAGCTTTGTTAAGACCTTTGTTTTTGGTGATTTAAATATTTGCCTCCTTAAGCATTCAAGCATGAGGCAAACAATTAACATTCAAATGTGCAATTCAACAGGCACCACAAAAAACAAAATCTGGGCGGCATTACGTTTCTTACCAAACAAATGTGTTAATGCCAATTAGTTGTACATGCACTGCACCTTAATGAGCAGGCCCTCCTGCTGTCCATAATAAGTATACTTTCCTGTGTGAGTGTTCATTTATACTAACAGTGGCAGTTCTGTGTTTCAGTTCTCTACCAGTTATGAAGCTTAATTATGCTGATCAGAAAACTTTGTTGACCTTAAGCACATCTAATCAATCACCAGTAATATGTTCTGATGTTAATTGTATGTGACAGAGGTATTACAACCCAAGAATTAGGGGCACTGTCACAGCATCATTCTTAACTGTTCCCCTCCGGATGTATTGACAAGTTAAATGTAAGACTTTTTAATGTGACTGTTTAAATAAATTTAAGGCCAGTTTTGTTCAGTTCAACATTATAAGTAAGGTGAAATGACTGGTAGAGTTAAAGAACAGTTGTCCAAATATGTTTATTAGTGCGTAAAAAAGTATATTTGTCCTTTATATTTGTCTTTAATGATATGAATCACTACAATTGTCTTACAGCCAAAGTCTGAAAATAGGCTATATCAAGGTAGAATGTCAATGTGCTGAAAGTCATTTAGGCCCCTGTATTATTATTGTGGTTCTCTGTTTTATAGTTTATACATGGCTTTTAGATAAATAGGTACATGCCATCCTGTCTCATTTAGCCTACAGACAGTCTGTCGGCATAATGAATCTAGAGATTAAGGACTAAACAGAAGCACTGGAGAAAGGGTTCAAATTAGGTAGAAAGTAAACCCACTAAAACTGGACTGTGTGCAGGTTAGCTAACTAGCTAGCTCTTCCATGCCAGCCCGACAGATGGTGGTCACCAGGGGACAAAGTCTGCGAACACGAATAGCAAAAACCTGAAAGACTAACAGGATAACAGAAGCATTCAAACTCAACTCTTGCTAAAGGTTAAATGTACAGGCATTTTGAGCTTGTAGTGAATTTTAGACCATGCTTACAGCATTCAATAACTAAATATTTAACACCTTCCCTAAAAGAATCTAAGAAGCATTTTATTAGTAGATTTTTAGTAGAATTAAAGACATTTTAAGACTTTTTAAGGACCCGTGGCCACCCTGCATATAAATTTGTACACATCTTCACACCTGTTTTCTGAATGTTTACAATTATTTTACTCAGCTGCACTTTATAATAATTGGCTCATCAAAAACTGTATTTAACAGGAATCGATTCAAGTTGGTGGATTAAGATATCTAAGCTTGATTGACAGCCTTGCCAACCCCCGAGATTAAGCTAATTAAATAACATTAGGTGAAAAATATAGTGGAATCACTTCTGACTTTTAAAGCTGGTAAAATAAACGCTAAATTATATGACTGACCTTAGAGGTGCTTTATTTCACTGGATATGCATATTGGAGATTAAAAAACACCTATAAATATTAATGTGGGGCAATTTCCGGAGTGCAACTAGGCAGTGCATTATCTCTGTGTGGGCTTAGAGTGAAATCAGCCTGATGCCTCTTCCTTCACCAGAGCAGGCCAGACTGACAAACACTCAAAGACAAACTAATGGAGTGGATAATAGTCATTATGTTGGGACACAGGCAGAAGAGCTGGGAATGAATTAATGCACAGTTAGAGCATATATAACTAGATTAATTCATGTTCATTTAATGTAGGAACAGTTGCACAATTGCAAGTACAGTTTCAAAGACTAACTTGTCCACAATGCACCATTTTTAGTCCCCCAACGTAATCTCTTGTCTCTATTTCCAGTTCTAGAAAGCATGAAAAGTGATCTGATTTGTATATCCTATTTAAACAGAGGGAAGATTAGAGGCACATCAATCTTGGCTCAGCCCCAGGGAATGAAGGAAAAGGTTACTAAATTTATCACTCTGCCTTCTGTTGCAGGAGATTTAAGTATGGGAATTGGAGTCTGACTGACCACCAACCTCTGAGGGAGAATATAGCTCCACCTCTGTGTACTCTCAAAGCACAGACACCATTAATTATACACGCACACACACACTCGCACAATCAGTGTCCTGCTCTCATACCTGTCCACACATGCACTATAGTACCAAAAACTGGGTTGTATGGAGTTACAGTAATGATGAGCTGTGAATAAGGAAATCCAGTGTTCTCTTTCTGTTGTCAGATCTGTTCTCTTTGGCTTTGCCACTTCAATTCCCACAATCAGATACTATGTGGCTCTCACTGTAAATGTGCAGTAGTGTAAAAATGTGGAGCAGGTTAGTCCCAGAAACTCAGAAGAACAAGGACTTCCTCTTGAAAGTGATTTGCATTGTCTGTATTTCACACCTAAAAATACAGCTTCATGTTTCATTTTGTGGCCGTCTTCATCTATGACTTTTCCTCTGGTTTTGTTGGTGTGTCAAAGTTCTATAATGCATATAAGACATAATGGTGTAATTCCAAAATGCCAAAGGTAGACAGCGACATTTACCTGTGCATGCTCGCAAAATAGGTGGAGCTGGAAGCTCGTGACTTCTTTTAGGGCTACCACTAAAACACTAGCCAGTTTGAGACACATGAGCACCAGCCAGTCACAATAGTTCTACAAGCTTGCAAACTGCTACTTAGGAAGCAAGCTAGTGAGGTCTCTTACCAGACAATAAGTTAAAGTTTATTCAAGAGTTGCAGTTTAGTGTCTCTCTCTCTCTTTTGTGGAGTAGTCTATACTCCAGCAGAGGACTGTTATGTAAAAGTGGATGATGGAACAATGCTAATAGGCTATGACAGCTTCAGGTCGGCACTGTCAAGACAGTTTGCTAATGTAGTGGCACAAATTTGTGTGTCAGAGTTCAATAAAGTTATGGATCCGCTGAGTAAGTTGCAGAGATATACTTGGCTGGGAGAATCCATTGAAATAAACCTATAACGCTCCAAAATGTTGCTGTATAAATGGTGGTGTGACCAAGCCTTTTGTGTTCCAGCTATGTATTTGTTACTGTTTTTGCCTCAATTTACTTTTTGCTTATACAATCTTGTTTTTGCATATTTTTGTCTATATGCTATAAGAAACCATAAACAAAAAGCTTTGCCTCTTTTTGTTTTTTCTGTAACAGTTTGGAAACCACCACACACCATAACCTCTGATCATTTTTGCGCCAGCACTTGCTTGGAAATGCTGAAATGGCTATCTGGGAAACCTGAAACACTAATATAATTTTTGATTATATACATACATACATACAGGCATGTGGTTCAAGCCTACAATGAAGACTGTCTTGTCTAAATATCGCTGACAGAATGAATAAGGAATTTATCAACATCACTACCTAATTTTCTACATGAGTATAGAAGAACAATCTTGTTAAACACTGTTAAGAAGGTGAAATAATATATTGATGACTTTCTTGCTTTTGATTAAACACAGATCGTTAAAAGCTGTTTCTACCTGTTTCTCACACTGGCCATAGTCTGGACCCTGGTCTGGTTGAAAGAAGCATGTTTCTCCATGATTCTTTGCCATCTCGATCAGCCCCATGGCCGTCCTCACTGTGGCATTACGAGCGTGGACAAACACCATCACCTGAGACACACAAATATACAAAGTGAAGAGGTTAACATCAACACAATGCATAATTCCACAGAGAAGTTCAGCTCGTACAGCTGTCTAATCTGTAGAATTTCAAGTTCAAGACAACTAGTTCATCAGTTACCAGCTAAAATGTAAACAGTTGTAAACTCCATAATAGACTAGAGGTGGGGGCTGGGAGAGTACTGTACACATGCATACATGAATGCACCTGCCTACGTGCAAAAATATACTATCAATACATTTCAAGTCATACAGAGAATATTTAGCCTGGGACAACAGAGAAACAGAAAAATTATTCAACGTTGCAATTTCTTTAAATCACTCTCTGCTGAGAAACAATAAAAATGGAAACGCACAGTGGACAGGCAATGGTTTGGTTACTTTGTTAAACAAACCAGACCCAGGTTGCATCCCATGACAATTATGAACATGCGCCCCCACACATGGCTGGCCACAGCAGGAAGATACAGCATTGTGTTTATTAGACACAAATTATCAGAAATTGTTATGTGTGAATAAACATGCATGGTGACAAGAGCTTTACTATTAGCCTATAATTTATTTCAGGAACCTAAATATACAGGAAAATACAAATAAACCAGTGGCACCAAAAATTATGATATTTTAGAGCTCCCCCTAAATTTCTGAAATGAGGCTTTCTGTGGAGCTCAGGTCTCTTTCAGGGGAGCCAAGCTCCCTGTAGCTCCCCCGTATTTTGAACCCTGGTCTAGCTCCTCCCTTTGTTTAGGCCACACCCTAAGTCTGCCATTGTGGTGGTGCTGTAGGAACTTGGATATCAGGACAGAAAACCTTCTTCAAGTCATCCACAGACATACGGATGGGTGACAAATTAAAAGTAAAACCCAACATAAAGTGTCTTAATAAGAGTTTGTTCCACCCATAGAACAGTATAAGTGCTTCGGAGCATAGCTTCTCAGAGTGTGTGGAACTCTGCAGGGAGGATGAAAAGCAGTCTTCCAAACGATATTCCCCCATTTGGTGTTTTGATGATGCTGGTGGAGAGTCTAACACGTCACTCCAAACTCTCCCATAGGTCTGCAGTTGGGTGGAGATGTGGTGACTGTGAAGGCCATAGCATATGATTCACATCATGTTCATACTCATCAAAGCATTCAGTGAGCCCTTTGACCTGTATGGAAGCATTTCTTCACTCACTTATTCACCCTTTAATATACTGTACACACTGTGAGCATTTTGATTACTCATTTAGGGTCCTACAAAATACTGAAAATACAGAAAAGTAACAACAGTCAGTGAAACATAAAAAGCCTCTACCTTGGTGTAACAATTCCAAACAATTTACCTGTAAATAGCCATGAAAGACCCTGTTGACATTGTTTTGTATGTCATTTTGTACATTTTTAGCATGGAAATATAGTATTAGACCAACAATACTGCATGACTGCACACACATGCAGCAACCAGCTGTGTGTATGCTCCAAACATAGTGGGACTGCAGCAATGTTATTTATTCAAAGTGTTTTATCAGCACCACTGAGCTGTGTGGAAGCATTGTCGGCAGTAACCGCCGGCTTCTCAGCTTATTAAACTTCTTTCTGGCAGCATGCTTCCCACCAGGAGGCCAGTGGGAAAATCATAAAGGAAATTTCATCCGTCAGATCCTCCCAGATGAAATTAATATATGTCACAGCCACTACTTGACAATTTAATATTGAGCAAAGAAGAGGCCTCCCCAGCTGAGCTGTGACCTCAACGGCCTCAACCTACGAGCCAGACTGGACTGTTGTATCGTTTCGACCACGGAGATAAAAAAGTTGTCAGTGGTGCAGTAGAATTAAGTTGGTTTACAAGTTCTCAAGGGCCACAGCAAGACTCATATTAAGTGTGTCTCTGAGGGAGATAATGGACAAGAGAGAAGTAAGTGTATGTGTGTGTGTGCACTTGTAATAAAACGATGCAGACAGGATAACAACCGTGCTCAGTAGGGAGCTCAACTCGTGTAGCAGATGGGAGCTAAACGGTAAAGTCTGAATTCACAACTCTCCTGTTCCCCATAGGCCTTCTGAGGCTGTAGAGTGGAAGCAGAATGGGTGGAGGATGGTTGTTGGTGCATGGGGAAGGAAGGGGAGGGTAACACTGGGGGAGATAAGGACTTCAGAGACTTTAGATAGCAGGTGTTCATTCCAAACGGTTCACAAAAATATTTACTGCAGTAGTTCCTATTCATGAAAAAGTTCAGAGAAATATTTTCAAGGGAAACAGGAGTTGTATTAAAGTATATACTATATTCTGATGCTACACCAACATTACTGTGTGCCTCTCGAAGCTGTTCATGTCCAAACATTTCACAGTGGCAGTTTTAGTAAAATCATAAAAAAGTATGGTAGTGATGATTGGGGAAAAACAATCAGACTTCATACTGTCTTGTAAAATGAGCATAATGTGTTGTTATGCTCAGGAAATACTCATGAGAGAAATTCAAACCCCTTCTTTCATAAGACAAGGTCACAGTATCTTGCATTCCTGGGAAATGCTGGTTTAAATGAGAAGATTGAATTAGGAAGATTTTGAGGGAAAGGGGAATTGCTCAGTGGATATGATTGTAGTCAAGGTAATCTGCCCTGCTCTCATTTATAGGACTAATAGATTGAGTTTGTATGCCACAGACACACTCAAAAATATTTGAGCCCAATATTAGGGTAAAAAGGGGACACGGGCCTACAGGAAAATAGAACAGAGCTGCAATGTCCAGAATTTTAGGCAAGGTGTACATCATACAGTTTATCAGATGATTTAAATTATGGCAGCCTGATAATGAAACAGAATCTGCTTTCATTTTCTACTTCTTCATTCACTCTGATATTGTGTTGCTCTAATAAGAGCGGCTAGTTGGTCTCTAAGGAGTTTGTGGGCAAAAGTGTAAGGAATATCTGCTCTAACAAAAGCTGCAAACATTAGCAGGCCCAGCTAACTATCTTATTACCGATAGTAGTAGCCTAGCAATGGCAAGGGGCATTAACTAATTACATTATTTTGTGGGATTATAGGTCACCTAAAAGAAATACCTGTTCAGGACGGGAACATCTGTGTTACTACATCAGAGTTTAGGCTACCGTTAGCAGCTCGTCCTGCTCTTTATTTGGTCTGGCTAAGTTTACACACCAGAAACTCCAGCAAAATGTCCGTTAGATTGTGTTTACATTCGCTATCATCGGTTACTCCTCATCTTCAAGTGATTTTCTCTTGTATAAGTAAAGCACACTATTACAAATAAGACATCATCATCAGCATATATCGTACCACTGTGTTGCTTGTTCAATTATGTTTTTCTGTAGTAAGCATCCAAACCATCTAAGGATTATGTTAGAAGAAATAACATTTTAATTACATTTTTATAAATTATACTGTGCTAGTTTTAGTTGGACTAACTAGCTCTTCCCTGCAATACACAAACAATGCTGTTTATTTCCATGTCATCAGCTGCTGTGGATCATCAGCTGGTGAGGATGCTGACTTTTTGGCTGGGACATGCAGCTTTAGCCTCTGTCTTTTAGCACTAATAGTTTGTAGGCATCAGGTGTATATTTAAGACCATTTTAATGACTTTAAAAAAAAAAAAAGAATCAGCATTGACAAGTCTGTTGGAGATTGAGTTTTCAGTCAACTCACTGCTGAGTTAACAATATCTTACGCTAGCTACCTACAGACGTAATTTCATCTGAAATAATCCACAGCCGTCAGCTAGAAATTAGAAGCCTGCTTTTGTCTACTTCTGTGTAAAATTGAAGACCCACTCTTGTCACCACTTTGTCATTTTTGCATCCATCTTTCTGGCTCTGGCATAGGAAGACGACATCCCCATTCTTAATCCCGCCTACAAAGTTCTGTTTGGCTTGGTTGTTTTTCCAACCAGGAAAAAACCAGACCTATTTGAAGCACTGAGAAATATCTGAGAGTCTGCTGTTCCCGAAACATGAAAAACATAGAGAATGATTAAAATGATATACTGGCTAGATGATATCATTAGACTAATTATGCACAATCCATAAGTGGAAAACCCTGATACACTAAAAACATTTACATATTTTATATAAAAACATATTTTTTCTGAAATTACTCTTCTTTACATTACATTCACTCACATAAGAACACGCAAAAACCTCGGGGTATAATATGTAAAAATGGGTACATTTTTGTAGTGCAAACATACAGAGAAGCCCTTACCTGATGACCGGCTTTAACCTGTTCCAGTACTTTGTTGTAACAAACTTCCTCCATGTCATGAAGCTGCTGGATCTGAACAGGACACAAAATCACAACAAACAATTTAACTTAACTTATTACAGCAATGTTAAAACTCTCCAATGAGTCTCAGGCACATACAGTTGTAACCTACACACTGTCCATACTCCTGTCTCACTCAGGTTTGTCTTCAAACATAAACTTCTAACACTCTGCAACTAAACCTCTGCTATAAATAACCAATAATCAGAACACTGACACACCTGTGCATGTAAAAGTTACAGGGTCCCATAGGTTTCTAAATACATCCACATCATCTTTGTTTGTTTACCTTGCTGGTGGTTTTGATGCCAACAAAGGTCTGTCCAAGGGGCACCGGTCTGAAGCGACTGTCAAAGAAAAAGAGGCCAATATAGGGGTTCACATGTAGGAAGGCAGCCACATCCAGATAGTTGGGCAGGGTGGCTGATAGTCCCAGGATCCTGATCATACTCTGGGTGGACTCCACCTAATCATCAGACAACAACACAGTGTCACAGTTACACCAAACTCTATAATTCCAGGCAGAAGGGAAAGTTGCAATACTAGGGCATCTGTTCCTGAAATGACCTTGATGATGTGACTTGCAGGTCAAGACCAGAAAAGGCAATGTGTGCAGTGGGAGGAGAAAAGTATTGAGTATAGATTATCTAGAGGATTTAAATGACACGTAGTGAAATACCTGCATTGACAAAGTTAACCATTAAGACACAAAATCATGGGCATTATAGTAATCCTCAATTACATACGTGAACTAAGGTTGTGCCAACATTCGCTAATTGCAATTCTAGGTCTATTTGATCTATTCTTTAAATGTATTAGACTCTTAATCAGTCTGTTGTGATACCCCACTACTACTATTAAAAATATATGTTTTATATTAAAAATTTAAATATAATATAAAATAGCTTCAGTTGTGCTTCCTTCCTTCACCCATATATCTTCACACACAGGGTTTCCCAAATGCCAGCTACCACTCAGCTCTGTCTGGTGATACACTACAATTTTCTGTAAACTCACATTGTTGGGACGGGACAGCTAACTAGGCTAAATTACATATACTGTATGTTTTAATTTTCACACCAGTATTTAATTCACTAATCAGTTGCAATTGCTTCGCTGTTTGCTGTTTTTTCAATCCTGATAATTCAATTCAGTTCAATTCAGTTTTATTTATATAGTGCCATATCATAACAAAGTTATCTCAGAGCAGGTCTAGACCGACTCCTTATGTTTAAGCTACCAACAACACCGAAAGTCAACTCTTCAGCAGAAGATTCAAATCAAAAGCCTTCCAGGAAAGGGGGAGGGATTATGCCCTTTGAGCCACTGGAAGTCGATGAAAATATAGACGATTGGACAACCCTAATGTGTGCTTATAATAGAGGGCTGAAACAAAACAAAAAAAAAGCACTGTAAATGATCAAAGTAAATGATCTTGCTCATGTACTTTTATGTCTTTATTTTGTCTTTGAAACCTGGAGAATATTCAATATTGTGTATCAATGTGGGTGAGAGGAGAGAAAAGGAGTGAAGGAGGGGGGGGGGTTGCCCTATCTGTGAGCCTCCTGCTGGATGTGACAGGGAAGATTGGTAAGGCCTTTAATGTGATGCAGTACCTGTCAAACCATCCCATCAAGATAAGACCTAACCAATCCCTGCCAGCAGACCGGGCCTGCACTACACATACACACCGGAGCTGAACCTCCATACTGCAGATGTGCACCATGTTCACCTACAGAGAGTCAAACAGTCGGCAGGGCTTTTTCTTTTACATCGCCCTTCACTTTATGCAACTATGAGTTTAACTGACACTCAGTACAAGACATAAAGAATCCATGTTTCAGTTAAGTTTGTGGCATCATAAAATTTTATGACAACATAAGGCAATTGTGATTAACAGCTGAATTTACAATTACCCAAAGGAGAGTGGGTAATGAGCTGAATAAAATAAAATGAATAGGTCACAATATTAAAATTAGACAGTGTGATGATCTGTGAAGTCCTCTGTGGCTTGACAGATCACCACATGTAGTTCACAAAGCTGCAGAAAAATGCTTACATCAAACAAAAGAAAAGGAGTAACAGTAATCGTCAGTGGATTTGCACGCACACCTGAAATGCTGGACCTTTGAACCCCTTATAGCAGGACAGATACCAACGCACTCACAGCTCATTCCTGCCTGTACAAAAATCTAGTAAGCGAATGAACAAAATAAATAACCCATGGTCCTGTAAAACCTCTTTGTTTGGAATAAAAATAAACATCACAGTACAGTACAGAGTTAGAGTACAGTACGGTTTTTAATTTTGTTTGTAGTTACAGATTTGAATAATTATGTTATGTATTTCTTGTCTACCTATTTGAGTATGTTGTATATTTTGTGATTGACTTGGCTGCTGTAACAACACAATTTTCCATTGGCATTAATAAAGTACTGTATCTCTCTATCCATCTATTATATCTGGAAATCCATTGCTGGCCTTATACTGTTTTTGCTGAACTTAAAGGGGCACTCCACCAATTGCACATTTAAAAGGGTACAATAATTTATTATTCATGAGGAGTACTAAGCCTGTGAAAACATTTATATAATGTCTTCTGTGGCTCTGGAGGAGCTTTGTCAAGTCTGGGAAAGTAAGCCTGATGATATCATCAGGTTCAAACTGATTCTGCTTTACAAAATAGGTCTTTGAAAGACATGGGCATTCAACAGGCAGGGAGGGTCTTGCTTAGGGCACAAACATGGTCCACGCAAGTATGTGAACACAAATGACAACACATGGCTCAGCTGGCACAAACGTGCAACCTAAGGCTGCTCCACTACCTAGCCTACTCCTGGCTAATGTCCAATCGCAGGAAAATGGAATGGACGAAATGGGACTCAGGCTAATCCAGCAACGGGAAATCAGAGACTGGTGTGCCCACATCTTACAGAGACCTGGCTCCATCACAACATCCTGGATTAAGCTTTGCACTCGACGGGCGGACAATGTTCCGCGTCAACAGAACACCAGACTCCGGCAAGACAAGGGGAGACCGAGTCTGTGTTTACATCAATGATGCTTTGTGCTCAAGCGTGGTCAAAGTTGATAGACAATGTTTTCCAGATGTTGAGTTCAATGTTAACATGCCGACCATATTATCAAGACTATCTTGTTGCTGTGGTTTACATTCCCCCAGACGCAAATTCAAAAAATGCATTACAGATTATTACTTTCTGGTGTATACATGTATAGGTATACTGTATATGTAGGCCTATGTAAATAACTGTATATATTTTATTTATTATTTATTTTTATTTATATTGTTCTATTCTAAATTTAAATATTTGTATATATTTTCTCTGCTATATCTGGTACAATACATGTATTGCGCATTGTCCCTGCTAAATTAACAATAAAAAAACTCACTCACTTTACATATCCATTTTAGATGGCTCTCTTAGTCAATAACATACATTTCACTCAAACGTCAGTTAAATTAAAATAAAGTTCTATCTCTAATGCAAATCTAACAGCTGTGTTATTACTGATCTCTGAAGTCTGACAACAATTTTGTTGTGGTAATCCTCCAGTATGGAGTATTGATATTACAACATAATAGGATATTATAAGTACTCAATATATTAGTTGTAGGTATAAACAGTAGTGAATAAGAGTTAGTAATGAGTGTACTCCATATACTGTGTGGCACACCATAAAAGAAGGATTGCGTGTGCTCCATGTGCTGTGTGTGTGTGTAACTAGGAAAAGACGGCAGGATTGAAGGAGACTGAGTGGAACAGCTAATGTAACATCAGTAACATCTTAAAGGCTAAAAGAAACCAACATAAGTAACACCACAAAGGTGTAGGTTTGGAATGAGGCAATGTTTTTAAAAAACATATAGTCTGAAAAAGCTAGATTATAATGGAGTAACGTAGTATGTGAGGATGTGCCTCATGAGCGGGAAAACACCGAAGCTACCGGTGTATGAGATAGGCAAGAATAAGCTATAGGTAGGAAAGTCCCGGCTCTCCCGAGAAATAACCGTGTCAGCGAAACGAGAAACAGGGAAGGTGGGGGCCGAGCAGAAGACACAATTACATATTAAAGGACACCATTATGTTTGACAAATATGATTGGATGTTTTAAGAAAATATGTGGAGATTGTTTCGCTTTGTCCTTGTTTTGAGGAATAAACTCTATGCATCAACCTCTGACCGATTGGCAGTGACAGTGACTGGAGTTGGTTGAGCAGTTGTACAAAATGCTACAGTACTCATCCTCACTGAGCTAAAGACTCTGCTGTTTATTATTGTGCTCGAGAGCCACAGTGATACAGGAAGCCACAGAGCTGTACACAAAGCACTGCAGATGTCACTGTGACAGTCACTGATAGAAAGTGCTGTAAAACCACTAAATACAAACTGTTTAAAAATACCCCCTAATTCAGAATATNCTACTCTCAGTCAGTTCAAGGCCGGTTTACCATCTCCAGAGACAACAGCAGACAGCAGCTGTATCTGCAGATGAACAGCCTGAAGACTGAAGACTCTGCTGTTTATTATTATGCTCGAGAGCCACAGTGATACAGGAAGCCACAGAGCTGTACACAAACCACTGTGACAGTCACTGATAGAAAGTGCTGTAAAACCACTAAATACAAACTGTTTAAAAATACCCCCT
>LKNJ01007967.1:0-18894 GCA_002120245.1 Maccullochella peelii | reverse complement strand
AAAGATACGTTCCACTTATCAACATAAAGTGTTTTTAATTTCTGCTTTTAATTTCTGCATTTAAGGGGGAAAAAAAGCAGTGACAGGAAGTAGTCGCATTTTCGCACATGTGCAGAACAAATCGGGTTTCCGGTACGGATTGGGCAGTGACAGGTAGTAACAGATCCAAATCAACATCTGTGTAAAACGGGGTAGCCGGCAGGGCGGGAAAGGGGTGTGATGTTTTGATGACGTGTTATGTGTGCGATCCACCACCGGGGGATTTAAAAAGCAGCTAGCAGCAGTTAGCAACTAATTTAAAAAAGAAAAAGAAGTTAGCAGCTAACCTACAGCAACAGAAAATGTCTGCAAAAGACAACAAGCTCCGGGAGCTCAACCTAACCCGACGCTTATGTCACACTAGACGCTGCTGTGTCACATGTCACGCCTCTTTTGCTTCCGTAACGTTGTTTGGTTCAGTGTTAAAGAACAAAAACGGCAAAATGACAGGTCTTCTTTACAGCTGTATTGCGGGACCTCTGTTTAAAAAGGACTAATGCTTGCCCGAACTATGAATTCTTCCAACAAATCATTTAGTGTTGCTGTAGTATTGTGTAATTTTTCATATTTGATTCTTTTGTTACTTGAGCACTTAATGTACTTAACTGATGACGTTGTGACAGCACAATCTTTCTGCAAACCACCACTGGCATGAAATGTATACCAACAATTACAGAATGTATTAGGTATGAATGGATGTACAGTATGTGTTTATATTTACTTACTGCCTTCTTGAAGCCAAAGTATGCTCCTATAAAGGTAAGTGGGACTGAGATACAGAACCAAAGAGCCAATATGGCTACCAGGGTCCCAAATGGCATGGCTGCTGAAGACCCTTCACCCCACAGGATCAAGTTCATCATAAAGAAATCTGCAAATACCACCCTGAGTAGAGACAGAGAGGGTGTTAGATGAAGGAATTAATGAGTGCGAGAGTGGGATCAAGTGGTTGTGTCTTTGTCATGCAGTAATCTTCCACCCTGGTGTTGTGTCCATTATTATATTTGGTGTTTGAGCAAGCTGCAACAGTCTTACCCAGGACAGAGGAAGGCTGTCAGCAGAACGTTGGTCTTCCACTTCTCTCCTCCAAAAGCTGACAATTAACCAAGCACAAAGAAGAAAATTATTTTTAGAAATTATTTTTCTCATTTACTGTTCACATTTATTTGCATGAGTAGAAGTCCACAACCTACTGTTACTGTCGCAAACCCTTTAATAATAATATGAATAAACTTTCTGTTGTTTTTGTCCAAGGAAAACGGCAATTGATCATTTTAAAAGACACCCTTGATTCCTTTCAGCACAAAAAATATTAAGTACTCTTATCGGATTACTTGATTGTCAGAATAATCAACAGAATACTGGATTATGAAAATAATCAATAGCTGCAGCCCTACCTGGAATAATTTCTCTTCTTTATCTCATTCTTTTTTTTTCTCCAACAAAAAACACTTCCTGTTTTCTTTCTCACTTACATTTATAGAGGCGAGCAGCCACATATCCAGCAGGAGTTCCCAGAAGAACCCAGAGAACAACAGCACAAGTCATCAGAGCCCCACGGTTCGCCGGAGAGAGGAACCCAAGACAGGCAAAGACTGGAGAGGGGGGAGATTACTTTATTACAAGTATACATTTAAAGTTAGTAAGTAAAGTAAGGGATTTATAGAACCCTACTGATACTTTAAGGCTGATACCAATATTTGAGAGTTTAAATCTGGTTATGAAATATTGACTGATATTGGGCTTTTACAGTGGCCCTGAAGTGGCCAGGAAACCAGAAGGAAAGCCCCAAAAAACAACATTTTAGAAAACACATTAACAAATCACAAAATACAACATTTCACTAACACATACACAACAAAACAGACAAACAACAATTCTTGCTCATGAGTGGACAGAGCCCAAGTCAATTCAGAGTTTAATCAAGATTGGTCAGCAATACTTTATGGAATGAAACTCCCACGTATGTTCTGACTGGCCATGGATGTATCATGGGATGCTACTGGGCCAATGGTTTATGCCTTCTTTATAGAGTTGTGAAGTGGGCATCGGCATCCCTGGTTCCGGAAGTAAAAGTCCTATTAATTTTTTCCATAGAGAATGTCACGTGACTCACAGTTGGAGCACTTCTATGGCTTGGATCGGTATGAAACTCCTGGTTGAATCCACAGTCCACAAGATTAACATGGCCAGTCAGCGCATCTGTTTCCTTCCATAAAGTATTGCTGACCAAACTTGATTAAACCCTGAATTGACTTGGATTCTGTCCAATCACGAAAAATAATTGTTGTCTCTACCTTTTCTGTTTTGTGAAATGTTGTGGTTTCTATTTTGTTGTGTTTTGCAAAATATTGCATTATCTAAAATGTTGTGTTTCGTCAAATAGTGTTTTCTGTTATGTTGTCATGTTTTGTAGGCCAGTGAGATGCGGGCGAAAGTAGCTCAGGCCTTACGACTTAGCTTTGGAATGGGAGGGTAATTGGTTCAATTCCAGCTTGAACCAGACTGGTAGCTGGATAAGTGCCAGTTCACCTCCTGAGGTGCCTTTGAGCAAGCCCCTAACTGCTCAGGACTCTGTGATATGAATCAAAAAATTTTTTTTCCCCAAACATTTTATTAAATGTTGGGCTAAATTGTTGTGGTGTCTCTATGCAGTCTCTAATTTGAGTGATGATGTCACTGTCAAACCACAACTCCGCACGTCAGATGAACTGGTTAAATCAACAGGCATGATGGAGTCACACAGTCCATGAATAAAAAATTCACTTTCTGCTAGTAATGACCTCAATGACTGTACGCTTCATCTTCTCTTTAACAAGTCTGGCCAAAGTCTCTCCAAGAGGTCCACATTTTTAATTACATTACAGGTTCATCAGGCTGTGATGACCAACATGATAGAGGTTGTTCAGGTTAAATTCTATAGTCGTGTTCCCACAAACAAAGAAATGTTCTTTAAAAAAACAAAAATCCCAAATTATTAGTGGATCAGTACCAGGATCACGATTAAACGGAAACTATTTTTTTTCTAGATCGTTAGCAATAATTTTTACATGTAAATCAGTCAAATGTAACTCCATTTACATTTTTAAATAATTTCAGAAATAAAGAAATACATCATGAAAAAACGACCGTAATTTTAAATTTACTTTCATTTTATTAATAGCACTACAGTGGTATATAACTGGAGATGGTTAGTATATGGATCATTGTGTTGACAAATAACATGCGCTATGCACTATTACCCGTGGAAAACATGGTGACCGTGACCACATGAATTCAATTGGGGATGGTCCTGTGTTTAAAGGGGATGAGAGTAATGAATGTGATAGGCCATTATCGTCACAACCTCCAAAACACCCACCTATAATGTATGATAATGTATTCTTTCTGATCCAACCCCAAATCCAAGTGCGCCAGCGAGCCTGGCCATGGAATAACCAAAAGTGTGCTTGGAATGGCCCCGACCCACTGGGCAGTGCGCACTTAACTGTGATCTTTGGGAAAATACAGCCCTTAGTTGTGTTGTGTGAAATGTTGAGTTTTCTGTTTTGTTGTCTTTGAAATGTGTTTTCTGTTTTGTCGTGTTTTAGAAATGTGTTTTCTGTTTTGTTGTGTTTTTGAAATGTGTTTTCTGTTTTGTTGTGTTTTTTTAATGTATTGGTTTCTTTTTTGTTGTGTTTTCTAAAATGTGTTTTTGGTTTTGTTGTTGTATTTTCTACAATGTTGTGTTTTTGGTTATGTTAATGTGTTAAGTTGTCAGTGGTCTTTGGTAGACAAACTTTATAATGGAGACACCATTTATAAATTACCTCAAACACATCTTCGATATTCCTCTACTGACATTTCTTGTTACTTATCAGCAGATATATTCTGATACTGAGATATCTGTAATAAGCTAATATTGGCCAATCATTTCCAGTTTCTAGAGTTTAACTTTCAAATTAGTGGTTTTGATAATATGATTAAATGGGATTTGTTTACAACCTCTTATCATCTGACTTTATGGTATCTGCGCTACTGGACTTATAAATTGTATCTAGCACTTAGGCCACATACTCAGATTGCAGCAACTGAGTTTGCAGTAAAGAATTTATATAACTAATAGGAGTGATGTTCATGATCTGTTATTGCTGAGGGCACAACGTAGCTGCTTCAGGAGTTGTCCTAAAGAAAGAGAGGCAGGCAGGTAAATAACATATTTGTTCAATTTTACACTCCTTTTCAAAGCTTGAATAATTGATTTTTTTCAATTATTTGAAGCCATGCCATGTTGCACATCCTGAATTTTACACTTTTTTTTAACTTAATCAGGAAAAACAAAGTCGGGGAGCATTAATTATTGATTGGATATGACAGAAATAAAGAGTGGACAGAAGAAAAACAAGAAAGCTGACGGCATGTCAAGAGCAAGTAATAAAGCAACAAACCTATCAGGCATACCATAAGGTAGTACTAGTTTAGCATCTATGACTGTTTTTTAATTCTACTAAACAATCATGAAGATAACAAAGACATACAAAGGGTGACAAAGGTCATAATGAAGATCTGGGTTCCAGAGCCGAGGAAAACCGACAGCAGCATTCCCTTCCTGGGAGGTCGGAAAACATCTCCATGGACCAACTTCCACCCAAACTCCTCCTGGGCATCCTCCTGGAGAAGAAGACAGATGAGCAGATATGATGAGAACAACACAGCTTGACCCCTAATGTCCATCACACGCAGCTGTGTCATGTTCCGCCAGTGCCATGACTGCCTTGTATGATTATGTTTCAAGTCATAGTAAATATAGTTAAAATTAAGTTAGTTTACCATTGCTGTAACTATGAACTTTGAACTATTCTAACAATTTTCTGACCACAGCTCCATCAGCCACAGAGACAGGTACTCACCACAGAGTCCATCTGATTGTACCTGGCGATGTCTTTATGGAGAGTCCGCAGCATGATCATAGCTACCATTCCAGACAGGAACAACACAATCACTAACGAGTTCATTATGCTGGGGAGAAACAAATAGCAAAAGCAAATTAGTTATGTAATGCTGTATAACTAATTTGTCTCATTACTCACACAGTCATTTCATACATTGCTGTCGTTTCAAATCCAGTGGAGTTTATAACTTTTTTTGTCATAAATTATATCTGAGCTGTTAAATCCTGGCACAAAATCAATGTCATATCAACATATGTCAATGTATTTGTGTGTGTCTTACCTGAACCACTGGATGTTGGTGTGAGGCATTGACTCCAGGATGTAGTCCCATCTAGACGCCCAGCGAATATTTTTGTCTTCCTAACAACGCACACACACACAATTCTGTTTACACAGCTAAGTTCCTTTATCTTAATAAATCAAAATGTTTCATCAGTGTTATTTGCCCTTAACCTTAACACCTACAAGTCTGTATCATATGACCTGCTGAAAGATGTTTTAATAACAGAGCATTAGCAGTACATTGCAGGCTCAATGATCCCTGCAGCTGTTCTTATCAAAAGGTGGCCTGCCTAACTTAATGACTAGATTAATGACTCTATCTTGGTGTGGACGAACAACATGCAATGCAGCTCCGCAGCTGTGAACTGGTATTTTCCTCCTTGGTTACTCGCCATGCGTCCCAGTGGGAGGAGAGGCGCATCTAGAGGGTGGGGTAATGCCAAACCAGCAGCGCACTACGATCTTGGTGCTAACAATGAGTACGTCTTGTGTGGCCCCCTGCCCGCCTGCTCAGAACAGGTCAACAGTTCAGCGCACCTGTGTTCCATTATATTTTGGTGACTTTATTTGGTGAAGCCACACCCAGCTCTTACCAGCCTTGTTATCCACAATAGCGAGTAGCCTATACTAAAGGCCTTTCCTTTACTCTCTTTACAGTCATCTGAAGGCAGCAGATATCGGTTCTATCTGCAGTCTCTAATTGGAGTGATGATGTCACTGTCAAGACCCACTGCAGATCCGCTATATATATTTTGTGCAACCAACACCAGGCTGTTCCAAAATAAGCACAGAAACCTCTGTGTGTATGTGCACATGAAACTTGTCAGTTATGATTAATTATTCTACACAGTTTCTTCACAGTTACTGCAGTGTACCTCAATGTTGGAAATTGACACAGTTCACAAAGTCCCATTAAAAATCAATGGTCAATAAAAACTTTCATATTTGAAATTCTGTATGTCCCGGACAACAATAAGTTTCCTCGGAGGATAACTCTCCACAGGATTTACATACTGTCAGTGCGTCATTACAGGTGTTTAAAGGGGATGAAAGTAGTGAATATGATTGGCCATGATTGTCACAGCCTCTAACACGTCCACCTATAAGTAGTAGTCTCCTAGATTCAGATGCACCTCTTTCTATCAAAACAAGACAGTCAAAGAGGTCTATACCCTGGTTTTCCGGAGAAACACGAGCTATTAAGCAGACCTGCAGGAGATTGGAACGCAAATTGCGTACATGTAAACTGGAATTTTTCTACCTCTCTTGGCATTAGTGTGTATTAAACTACAAGCGTGCTCTGTCCACTGGCAAAGCAGCTTTTTTCTCTTTCTTAATCAGTAACAATAATCACAATCCTGGATTTTGTTTTGACACTGTAGCAAAACGTACTCTGAAACAGCTGTTTGTTAGCTGCTCTTTACGGCTCATGATTTTTTAAATTTGTTTTCTGCAGAAAATTAGATGAGATTAGATACAAAATTAGCTCCTTGTCTCCAGCTACTTCTGTAAAATCAGCAGTGCAACATTCATATGTTGAATCCCTGTTAGTTTTCTTACAAAATTAGAGACTATCTCTCTTTGACATTGACCTATCTGAAAGAACACAGTGCGTTTATTACATCAGAATGTTCTGATGTGAAATATGGAGTACCTCAGGGCTCTGTCTCCAAAAGTCCAACCCCTCGTCCTACCCGTGGGAGATGGAAATCTTAAAGAGCTCATAGTACTCTATTACCCCACTAGAGCACTGCGCGCCCAGAATGCAGGGTTCCTTGTGGTTCCTAGAGTCTCTAAAAGTAGAATGGGAGCCAGAGCCTTCAGCTATCAAGCTCCTCTTCTGTGGAACCAGCTCCCAGTTTGTGTATGGGAGGCAGACACCCTCCTCACATTTAAGAGTAGGCTGAAGACTTTCCTCTTTGATGAAGCGTATAGTAGGGCTGACTCAGTCCTGAGTCCTGAACCACCCCTTAGTTATGCCGCTATAGGCCTAGACTGCCGGGAGACTTCCTATGATGCACTGAGCTCCTCTCTCCTCCTCTCCCTCTCCATCTGTACGCACTCTTATCCCATTAATGCTCGTTACTAACTCAACTGCTTCCCTTTCTCTCCTCTTTTTCTCTCTCCTTCTGTTGCTTTCTCCGAGTGTTTCTGCCTCTGGAGCTGCGGATGACCGCCCACCCAGAGCCTGGTTCTGCTCGAGGTTTCTGCCTGTTAAAAGGGAGTTTTTCCTTGCCNCTGAAGACTTTCCTCTTTGATGAAGCGTATAGTAGGGCTGACTCAGTCCTGAGTCCTGAACCACCCCTTAGTTATGCCGCTATAGGCCTAGACTGCCGGGAGACTTCCTATGATGCACTGAGCTCCTCTCTCCTCCTCTCCCTCTCCATCTGTACGCACTCTTATCCCATTAATGCTCGTTACTAACTCGACTGCTTCCCTTTCTCTCCTCTCTCTTTCTATTGCTTTCTGCGAGTGTCTCTGCCTCCAGAGCTGCAGAGTCTGGATCTGTGGAGTCTGGATCTGTGGTTGCAGGCCACGTGCTGCCCCCATGTTCCTGCTCAACAGCTGCTGCTACTTATACTATACTATTATTTTTATACTATTGGTCTTATCCGACTGGATTTCCATTTGGCGAGTAAATCTCAGAAAGCTATCCACCACACTGGCGGGTAAGTGTTTAGTGTCCCAAAATAGTCATGTGTTGCAGCCAGAGTCAGCCAGCATATTTTCTCTGCTAGCTTTGTGCCAACTACTGCAATGTACAACAATGGAGGAAGTTGTTCTTCTACTACTTGTGCTTCAAAACTCTCACACCTTACTTAAAGACACGAGCTGGTGGCAGAGGCCGTACAACACATCCACAAGCATTAATACTGCATAAAATACTTAATTATGAACACTGGATCCTGGAAGACATGTTAGATCAGTACATCTGGGAAAATAAACATTACCTGCCTAGAAATTAATTTCAAATTAATCCGTTAAGTGAATTAAATTGAATTATACTAAAAAATAAATTGTGGGGTCTCAATACAAAAAGGAAAAAAGGAAATAGGTGAGTCAAAAAGTTAATTTTGGACACTGATCAAGATGCAGCAATAATCGTTTTATAATCGCATCGTAGCCCTCTGAATTGGAATCGAATCGTGAGGTGCCTTGAGATTCACACCCCTAGTTGTTATAATGGAGAGCTATGAAGAATATAAAAAATGTATTACGGGAAAACACTGTTAGTGCAAATGAGGCAAGAGTGGAATGCTGGCAGAAAATTGCTAATTGTGTAAATTCGCATGTTAATATATTCATTTTACCATTCAATGCCTTCGGTTTATTTCTAACGTGACAACTGCACATTGTGGAGCTCTTAAACTTTAAACTTGATAGAGCATTTTTAAACATTATAAGAATTGCATTTAGGTCTGACACTGTCCCTTAATGAAGGATTTAGTTTTTGGCCAAATAAAAGTGAAATTAATTTTATTGATTGAATATAATCTGTGATAAATACCCCGAGACTAATTAATTTTCTAATAGGTGTTCTATTAGCTGCAATACCAGCAGTGTAAAATGGATTTGGCAGAAAATCAGGACCAAGCATAAAAACATAATCCAAAGTGGTATGGAGTTGCTGTGCCTTCATCATTCTTTTAGTGTATGGATGATATGCTGTGTAAATGTTAATATTACCTGGAGGGAACACTACAAACACATTCAGTAGTTCAGTGAGAGAAGAACAACCCTGCAAATAGCGCAGCATACTGTATTCTTGCTCAGATTTTCTGCATCACCAACTAAATGCATGTATGAACATACAGTTTGTGCTACTGTAATTGCACGGCTTCGTTTGGTGGCATTACTAACGTGTGGCTCAACAAGTTTGCACATGTAACGTATTCCCTCAGCTGAGGACCTACGGTATATATTAGCGGTTTCACAGAATAGGTGACCACTAGTCGACACTGTGCATCGTTCATCTGTGGTTTTAGCACGGTGCAGTAATAAAGCAGTGGCAATACATCTACAGCAGATATGCAGCTAGGGCACTGTGGTATTGTTGTTGACAAGTCATAGTCATGCATGACTTCAACACTGTGCAGTGTGGGGCACTAAAGAAGCAGACATGCAGCAAGAGCATAAGGCAGAAAGAAACATGGCTGCACGTCACAGTGCTCGACTACAATCAACGGTGTGGAAATACATTACCAGATCAGATAAAACCATCAGCTGCAATATATGCAAGGCTACCCAAAAGTACCACAACAGTACCAGTGCTATGCATAACCATTTAAAGCTACATCCGCTTATGGCTAGTGCTAGCAGTGGCAACGTTAGCAAGAAGAAGCGACTGACAATGTGTCAGTCAGAGTTGCATTGTGCCACAGGGTTCATGAAAATAGAGCCCTTGATGTGAGCATTGCTCCCACCTCCACCTCTACACCAGAGTTTTCTGAGAAACACCATGACACTACTTTGTATTGAATGAAGATGTAGAAAAAAGTTGAGACAAGGCAGAGCATGTGACTAAAACAGATGACAACTTGGTGGTGCAGAGGCAGTGGCTCTCCAAGGGAAAAGCTTTTAGTCAGGAATCCACACAAAAAAAACAAAATTTGGTCAAATGAAATTTGACATTTTTGCACTGCACTGTTCCCCGTGATAAGTCTTTACCCAACATAATTACATGAGATGATACTATTGTACTAACCACAAAGTTGACAGAGTAGGTGTATGGGATCTTGAACACTCCTGTGTGTATGTTTTTCAGGAACTTTGGCCCTCCAGAACAATCAGGGCTGTTATCATTAGGGTTTTCATAGCTGGCCAGAGAAAGAGAGAGAGAGAGAGAGAGAGATATGAAATAGACCAATTTACATACTGAGATCTGATCATAATGCAGGCAGAACCTATAGGAAAGGCTAATTAATACCACATCATACTACTAGTATGTAAAATGGATGGTTTCCATACCAGGGCACAGCACCAGAGCGCATTTAGCATCCACAAAAAGTTCTATAGTTGGCCCAAATGTAAAAATACCCCAAACATCACACCAAGCTGAAAAACTGGCATCTTCATTTTGACTAGATACCTCCATATCAGCTAAAACTGTCATTCATTACCTTTTGGGTTCAATCTTAGCAGCAACCAGTCGTGCTCCAAGTTGTTCATGCTCAACAATGTGGTAATGAATGGTGATGTCCACATGGTTAAAGATGTAAAACGCATCCTTTTCATTAAAGTTAGACTGGAAAACAAATCCAAGACACAAAAGTTCAAAGCACAGGTTAATAATGTCTTATTACAGTTACAGCTATGTGTATGATATGAACCAGTCTAACTCTGGGGACTGAGACAACTGCTAGTACCAAACTAGAATTACCGCCACGCGGTTGTATGCATCCGCCAACCAGTCAAGTTGCAGTTTACATCCATGTCTGTCCAGACTCATATATGTAGTGAATACTTGAAAGGAATTGAATTAAAAGGTATAAAGTGTATTTTTTGGCTAAATGGAAGTTATCACTATATTGATGATACATATGTATAATTCCAGCAAATATACATTGTTGAACTGATTAATGAAGGAGCACATAGATGTATTGGCTAAACAGGTACACATGTACTTGATTACTATGTAAAGATGGATTCTTATAGAGCATAGCTACACAAAATTGTAATTATACGGTTAAAGAGGGCTTTGTTTGTATCCATGTGCGACCCACTCACATTGACCACGCAGGCATCTTTGGGTCGGCCTGCTTCTGTGACGTAACAGCCAATAGGGAAACCAGGATTACAGAACTTCTGTCCATCTTCAACATCATAGCACCAGGTGACCGGCATGTTATCCACAATCCTACACACGCACACACACAAAATAGAAGCCTGTGATGGTCACAAATATGGCATTAAATAGTCAGATTACTAAAAATAACAACTCTAAAACCCCAGTTTACATGTAGTTGGTCAGTTATCACATTTCTCCTCTACCACCTGCCACATTTTTGAGCCAAGGTTAACAGAGTAAGAGTTTTGGCACTGAATAAAGTTAATATATTAGAAACCATGATAAAGTGATATGGAGGGCTGGGTATTGAACCTCAGCATGTTTTGGTCCTAAATTAAACGTGTCTGTAGCACCAAGTATCAAAAACTGCCAAGTACTGAAAGCTGACATCAAATGAAAGAAGTTTTTGTACACCTGCTTCCGGTGGCATTACACGGATGTGACCCAAAACAAATTTCCCCATGGGGATAAATAAATTGTATCTTGTTCTTGATCTTTCTTGTGTTCAGACAACATTTAAGATTTGAGAACTTCGGCTTCTTGTGTTCAATGAAAAAAAGAGTGTTGTAGTAAACATGTTTTTCTAGCATGCAAAATGATTACAGGATAAAAATCTAACAAAACAGTTATTGCTACTAAATTAATTACATTTGAAGAAAATCAGGATTGATTTGTATGTCAAATCTAACTGATGGTAAATCTGAAGAGAACATTTCTTGAGGGTGGATACAGATCATGGGGATGCTGAGGTAGAGGCAAGCCACCCCCAACACTACCTACAGTACCACTGACAAGCAGTGGAGATACAGAATATTAACTACAAAGAGTGATTGTTTGTATCATTTACCAAAAAACTGCTATCCTCTTGTATTGCTGACACTGTTTTGAGTAGAAGACTCGACACTGAATTGTTCTGTAGGGAATGAATGTGAGTGTGCATAAAAAAGGGCAAGGGATGATGATTCTAACTGCAGGCAGAAATACATTTTCTGCATAACAATTCCTGTTTGGTTACAGAGGACTATGTTTTTTTTTTTCCAGGAACCATTTATAGATCCATTTTAATGGAAACATTCAGTCATGTTCTGGTGTGTATACAGTTAATGTTTTTCTGGTGTGTGTGCAAGCCTACGTATATGCCTGTGGTTGCATTTTCCTTCACTTTATGATAGGTTTATGTCAGTGAATCATACATACCAGTGATGCTGGTAGTTGAGTAACATGCCTTTCTTGAGGAACTCCAGTTTTGCTTTGTCTGGTGGGTTGTTGGTGTCGTAGGTTCTGGTACATACCTTCTGACACGCCGCAGGTTTCTTAAACTCAAACTGACACAAGGGACACACAGTTAGTATGTGTGTGCTTTGGCACTGTAACAACTGGGTTTTGTTTAGTTGATGTCATTGATATTAACAATGCATCGTTCTACACTGTGCACATTTTCCAATAAAACAAAGAAATTCAATTCATAAAAAAAATTAAGCAGATTCAATCATGTCAAATTTTCCATGTCCATCAAAAATACAACATAACCCACAGACTATTAGTCTCTGTCAATCAGGAGTTAATATGTCCCCTTGTTATGATGTGTAACAGAGGTGTCTAATACAGAGGTCTAACACACATTATCCCCATAAAAGAACTGACAACATTTTTGGGAACCCTCTTGTTTGACTTAAAACCCAGAGGCAGAAAAAAAAAAATCTATATCAGCTCTGTCCATTCAGCACAGACACACACCTGAGATGTGTTTAGCCTAGCTTAGCCCAAAGACTGGAAGCAGGAGAAAACCTTTAGCCAAGCTCTGTCTCCCTCCCCTCTCTCTCAACCCAACCGGTCGAGGCAGATGACCGCCCACCCAGAGCCTGGTTCTGCTCGAGGTTTCTGCCTGTTAAAAGGGAGTTTTTCCTTGCCACTGTTGCTTCTGCTTGCTCTTGGTGGGAATTGTTGGGTCTCTGTACACATAAGGAGTCGGTCTAGACCTGCTCTTTATGACAAAGTGCCCTGAGATAACGTTGTTATGATATGGCGCTATATAAATCAAACTGAATTGAATTGAATTATCAAATTGAAAAAATATTCTCCACACTATTGCACTCTGAGTTTCTGCCTAAAGAACACAAGCATGTCCAAACACATTCTTATACAAATGTATATGTTTAAAGTCAGTGTAAAGGAAATTCAGAGATTTGTTTCTAAACACATTTTCTGTGTCTCAATTTGGATACTTCCGTTAGTTCACTTCCATGTAGTACAATATGTACTTAATTGCGTAGTGTGTGAATTTTAACAGAGTAGTGTTGTCTCAAATCGAACACGGCCTTTGTTCACTGTGTGACGATCTCAACATTTGACCGCTTATTCTTCCTCTTCTTTTTAATGGTGAATTGCAACCAGGCGTAGCATTATCACCATTTGACCTCGATTGTCGCCCGCCAAAATATCTGCGAGCTTGTCTGCTCACTTGACTTCAATTAAATTTGATTAAAAATGAACATGCTTTTACTTTTAACCCTAACAATCGCAACCACGGCTGCCATTTTCATAGGTTGGTCGTCCCACCCCTTCCGCTACATAGCCAAGATGGCGACCATTGAGGGTGAGAAGTGTGCAGCGTTCCACGCTCATCTTTTTGACCGTTATGAGTACACCATCCGGGTACTCATAGTGCACTGCATTTTGCCATAATTGTCTGTGTGAACGCACTTATGCACTCAAAATAGCAAGTGTAAGTACGGAAGAACGCCAATTGAGACACAGCTATTATACATGTTAGAAAATAATTGCTGAAAACATGTGAAAAGCCTGTGAACTATGTAGTACTGTAGTAGTGAGT
Source organism: Maccullochella peelii (assembly GCA_002120245.1). NCBI lineage: Eukaryota > Metazoa > Chordata > Actinopteri > Centrarchiformes > Percichthyidae > Maccullochella > Maccullochella peelii. The sequence continues at coordinate 5,021 of LKNJ01007967.1, read as the reverse complement.
AGTATTACTAGAGTACTGTAGTTCTGAATTGTGGAGAATTGTGGAATTAGGTGAGCAACGGCTCTCACTTACTTTTTGGTTCAGTGAGTGTGTACTGTGCTACTGTGTTAGCTTGTAGAACGAGAGTCTGTTGCTGAGCAGTGGCTCTCACTCGTTCTTCAGCTTAGTGGAACAGTAAAGTTATCTACCAGCGCCTTCAGCAGACACGCCCCCAGCGTTTCAGAGCAGAGAGTTTGGAACTCTCAGACTCAGAGAGTCTTGAAACCTAATTTTATATACTTGGTGATTTTTTTAATAATTCAAATCTGGGTGGGTGGTTAATAACACATTTTTCTGTGGTGTGACAAACTCAGAACACATATTTATTTTTGCTTTACACGGACTTGACATGATGCTGAGGCTTCTGTACTGAACCTCTCTCAGCTGTAGGATTATGTACTTATTGTACTGCTTTTCCATATTTAGGATAAGAAACCACAAAGAGGGACAACTGCAACATTTGAAACGACTGTCAGATGATTGAACTTGTGCTCACTCCCAAAGCTTATTGCCTCTAACAATGTACAATCAGGATTCATTTGGTTAAAAGAAGAAAATATATTGCTTTCTGCATCACAGTGTCAAGACACATTATTGATGTCACACACTGACATTCAGACAGAACTCAAACCAGGCAATCCCACGACAATGACTTCACAAAGACAAAGACAAGAGAGATGCTGCTGTGATCACTGTAGCCAGTGACTATTGTTCATGGAATAAATCTAACATTGTGGCTTAGGAGACAGCAATTCTTTTTTCTACATGTATTTTAAAAACACAATGTCCAATGAACGCATAAAACAAATAAAGGAGAGTTTTTCCACTTTCAGAGTGACAAAACTGAGAGTGATTTTCTCATGAAAAAACAGGCAAATTTGTTGGAGTGTTCTAAATTACTTAGTATTTAGAATATTAAGAATTTTCCATTGCTTAATAAATGGAGACTGTCAAACCCATACGTCATCTTTACAAAAACAGAAATAGACAATTAATTATTTTACAACCCATAGAATGATATAATATACTAAAATTACGGCACATTGACAGCTTTTACAGCATTTTGTTTTCAGTGCTGTTTATCATAATGACCATGTATTCAAGCTTACCAATAATGTAATCATAATGGGAAACATCATAATCTGTTATGTGCATATGATAACGGTCCAAGCATAATGACAGTTAAGTACACTCCCATTTAATCTATTTATACAGTGGCTATTTAGCCTGTAAACAACTTTATCAAACTATATACATAGTTTTCACAGCATGTGACAAACACACAGCTGTGTAACTGCTTATCACATACCAAAGATGTTTCACTCTGAAGAGGCTTTGTTCTGTCTCTTCCACTGGTTTATCCTTTATGAATGCTCTATCCTCTGTAATGAGTTGTAATGAGAATGCTACTATTGTTATTATGTGCATGTAGAAAAAAGAAGAGAGTGTCTGCACACCGAATTATAGCTCCAAAACTTCATTTTAAAGGCAGCCTTTTAGGCATCAGGCAAACAGTTAACATGACATTGGGGGATTTTTCCTCCCTCTACCAGTATTTTCAGTTTTGCTATATTATGCTGGATAACCCCCTTTCAAGTGCATTTTCTATGTGCATTTTTTTGTGATTTCTGTGTTGCTGGAACCACTTCCATGTTTTGTCTTATTAAAAGTGTTTATCAAGATAGTTTTGTTTGATGCATTGACCATGATGTCAGCATGAGGCCACTTTTGTTAACCATTCATGTTAACTATTTGCATCATGACAACTGGGCATCTAATATAGTTCAAGAGCTATAATGCAGTGTGTAGATACTCTGCTTTTTCCTTTATTGAATCTACTTTTTTAATAATTAATAATTTAAAAAAGGAAATGGGATTGCATCTGCAAACAACTAACCTCTGTGTCTATTCTGTGTATGTAAACATAGCCACTGAAAGATCTTCATTCATGCCAACAGAACCCTGTCCGCAGACAATTAAATTTCACCTCAACAGTGTGTGACTGAGTCAATGTTTCAATGTTTGTTGCTCTAAATATGTGTGTGTGTGTGTGTGTGTCTGTAGATGTGTGTCTGTTGCTCTAGATGTGTGTTACCTTGTATGGTGAGGGTTCGATCCTCTCCCCAAAAAGAACCTGGCCCAGATTCTCTGATGGGCGTTTCATTGTTTTCTCCGAGCAGAAGTCAAACCTGCACAAAAAGGATGCGACTGTTCAAACTGTTTGGGGCAGAATACATCAAACTGCAAAACACCTTTATTCCCCATTACACACTGCATTCAGTAACTTGGTATCTGGGCCAAGGGTTTCTCAACTCTTTATGTCCTGTGACTCAGTTTTTAAACCCCAAAAATTGTCATGACTCTAGCAGTTAGGGCAATATCATGTTGTTGTGTATGTTCCAGATGATAGAGACAACTCCAAACAGATGAGAAGTAGAGGCTTTCTGCATACATTTGTACAGTTACACTGTTAAAGCTATCTGACAAAAAGGGATTAAATGAAAAAATCCTACAAAGAAACAACACAAACACATTGGTACAGTGCTACTTACGCAGTATATTCATAAGGCAGAACAGACTCCACTGAATCCAGCCTGTTCACAAACAGCTCAATGGTCGACTCAAAGAAAACAAAGCAGACAGACACATATTAGGGAGACGGCAGGAATGCTCCAATCAGGCTTTCAATTTGATGTTGTTAGATACTGATTCGTGATTGGTTTTTTTCCACCTTGTCGAGAAGACGCTGTTATGACATTTTAAAAACTTAACAGCAGTGTGTCTTTTCCAGAAATAATGTTCTGGATAGGTATAGGAATATGATTTTTTTTTTTTGGGGGGGGGGGTGTAATTTTATATATATATATATATAATTACTATAGCTGTGCTGTGACTGTGCAGTGTGTTATTCATGTTTAGGTGAAGCAGCTATATTATACACTGTGACCGTGCAGCGTTTTTATGTTTTAGCTAAGCTGTTACGTTATTATGTACTGTGGCTGAACGTAAAGCATATGTACTTGTATATGGTGTGCCTTTAGTTTACTTGTGTATGTTCTGAATGTGTGTTTGCTAGTCAGTCTGAATGGTTTCATCTCAAGCTTTTTATACAAACATTTGGCCTTTGTGCAGGTTTTTGAAAAAGAACAAGTGGCTATCACAAATGGCAGGGCTGTCCCAATCTGTCACTGATGGTGACAGACGACAAAAAGTAAACCACTCGACGCGACATAACATAACATAACAATGTGTAATATATCCTACCTACCTACCCACCTATTATTTACAATAAGCACATGAGTTTAACTACACAGCTAGCTTGCAAGCTAGTTAGCATAGAATCCGTTAGCTTTGCTGTTTGTTTGTTTGTTTGTTTGTTTGTTTATTTGTTTGTTTTGGCTAACGTTAGCTGGCTCATATTAGGGTTGTTTATAAATAATTGGCTCACCTACTTCATTCCGATAGCTCTTGAGTGTTTATTTACTGGGTGGTGTACTCTATATTAGTTATTCTGTTATTTTGTTATAACATCTGATAGGTATGATGGTAGTTTATCTGTGACATGTTGTGTTTACCTTGCAGTCAGGAACTTGGTCTTTTCCAGGCTCACAGAAGCTGACGGGTGCCAGACCCGGGAGGTAGAAGCCGGCCGCTCGATCCAGCAGCGCAGCTCCCAGCAGCCACAGCAACATCTTCAAACCGGCCAATCTCCTCTAAAGGTTTAGACAGTTATATCGCCCTCTTGACAGTTTACACTAAATCTGACATCCACACCGGACAGCCACCAGCATCCGGTTCTGCAGCAAGCAGACACGTCACATGCCGGAAGTCCTGCTTGGTGAAGCCGATGTCTTCTTCTTCCTTTAGAGTTAACCGCGGTTGGCAACCAGCGTATTAGGTGCATTACCACCTTCTGCTTCGGAGTGTAGACCATAGATATACTACCATTTAATCCAGTTTGTTTGATGAAATCAAAGAAAGTTTTACTTTCTGCTCATCTTGACAGGTTCATTTATGTTTTTATATTGAAATTATTACATACAGACTCCTCAACTTGACATTGCTCCAAACTCTCTACGATGGAGATGGGAACTTGCGGCCAGAGTATTGTAGTGAATGACGATAAGCGAGAGGGGATTGGCAGGTGTGTGGGGAGGAATTAGGGGAAGTGGTGGCACCTGTGATGAGGAGAGGAAGGGGAGGATAAAGGGGAGAGAAGGAGAGCTCCAGGGGGTGCTGCGGAGCCAAGCGGGAGTGTGGGTGAGAAGTGAAGGTTGGAGCGAGAGTATTAGCACGCACTTTCAGTGGGTGGGGGCCGCTCGCATGCCGGTTAGGGCTGCCGGCGGTGAAGATAGTCAGCGGGGACTAGGGAGAGGTTCCAGCCATAGGTAGGGCCAAAGTAGTGACAGTGGGGCTGGATAGGCGTGCGTAGCTAGCTTTCTAGCCCATCACGTTCCAGGCTCCTGCAGCTGATATACCGGGTCGACGCATCAGGCCGGTGTGGTGGCCACTTCGCATCGGCCTAGATCGAGGTCGGACGGAGCGATTGCTCAGACCCTGGGGGAGGGTCCGGAGCCTTCGGGGAGTTAAGTGTAATTTTAGAGTGTTGGTTTTTGTGTATGTCCAGTAATGTGTGTTATGTTAGTTTTTAGACGCCGGCCAGACGACAAAAAGTGGGTCAATAACCCACCACGTGGGGAGTTGCAGTGTGAGTGGTGAAATAGTGACCGCGTTTGATGTGTAAACACTTGTGGTGGACATTGTGAAGTGGCGCAGGGAGGGTGTTTAACGCGGGCTGTTGTGAACCAATTGATCACTGATTGATAGTCTGGCTCAAGGGGGGTAGGGGGACCAAGAAGGACTGTCTGTTTACTATTTTTGTATGTTGGTGATCAGGCAGTATTTTATGTGTGAACTATAATAAAGATCATTACATTTTGTGGAAACCCGAGGCTCTGTTCCCATTCGTTTAGTGCCCACAG
>LKNJ01007966.1:0-10453 GCA_002120245.1 Maccullochella peelii | reverse complement strand
TGGAGGCTTTGGATGTTTTGTAGGTTTGTGTGTGGAGTATCCAATCATGTGTGTCCAGGTAAACAATGTGCGTTGTCCTACCTTTAGGTTTTGTATCTAGCCCACATACTCTACACTAACATGAGCATGTAACGTACACCACTTTCTTTCAGGGCTCTGCTTTCTGGTTTCCTTTGTGTTTCACGAACATGCTTTGATGTTCAAAAATAGATTTGAATCTTAACCTGTTTTTGTGCAGAAAGTGAAAACATGTTTCCTTAATGAGGACAATTCTTCCATCTGTCAACGCTCCGCTCCCAGCCCATGGAGATACTTTCTTTTTAAATCTTTATTTTAAAAAAGGTAAATTCACTGGGCATGAATTGCTGTTTGCCGCAACGCACTGGTCCAAATTCATCCAGTCACACAGGTTCACACCTGCTCAGTACAACCACAGGCTCTCTAGCTTTGGCCGCTGAGTAATCAGAGGTTGCTCAAAGACAACTTGCTGCTTAAAGAGGAGCAGACACTCACTGCAAACCTCTTTGGCCTACTGATGTTTCTTTCATAATCCTACATTTCTCCAGCGTCTACCCACCCAAGTATGCAAGGTTTGCAGCAGCGTGACGTCTTCATTTGACACTTTATGCAAAGGTTAAACCTCCTTGGCTCTGTCTCCAGCTTTCTGCCACTTAAAGTATATCAGCAGATTTGAAAAGATGCTAATCACCTTTCAACATATGGTCCATTCTCAGTGTATGTGAGCATCGGCTGGGGTCAAATACTTAGCCTGCAACACGTGCACATACACACACACACACACACACACACACACACTAAAAAACAACTCATACATGCCGCACGAGCATGCAGAAGGCTGACCCCGCCTTCCACGCTGCTGCATGGCTGGTGTCTAATTTAAAGGGAGGCATGGGGGAGGGAGGAGAGAAAGAATAGAAACGAAGGGAGGCGGAGGACAGGAGTGAGAGGTGTAAAGCCTGCCGGTGCTCCAGTCAGACCAGTTTTCCCAGATCTGCACTGGCAGTACAGCCTGCCAACACTCATACAATACCCTGCACCAACATTTATTTAAAAAGAGGCCACGAGTCGGTCATTGTGGTCCACCACTGATACTGTATTACAGAGAATCAACCCTGGTCACAGGCTTTTAAGTAACTGTGGAGTGTGCAGGAGGATTTTGCTTCACTGCAGTCTCAGTCTACAACATCTGCAATAAAACCTGTTTCAAACTTGAATTTAGGAAGCAACTAAACCAGTTACGTCAGTCAAGACTTCAGTACTGCAGTCTGTCGCACACTTGATGATATAAGACAATGAACAAGCGTATGCTGACAGGTGGCTGCAGACGGCAGTGGATTGAGAAACACTTGCTCAACAGTTACAACACTGATTTTATCATTTCTGCTCAGTATAAATAGAAAAACACACCCAAACCTCCTAAGCAACCAACTGCAAAATCCAGTAAGGATATGCAATTATAATAGCCTATATTTAATTAGGCTAAATCCTTATCACACCCTGTAGGAGTCAACTAACTTATTCAACTTTTTTATTTTTATTTTACTACCAAAATGAAATCACATAAAACATAAACGGTTTCATTAGTCTGGATTTTAACCCCTTAAAGGCCCTGAAGCTTCTTAAGGTGAGCAATGAGGTTCTACATGTACACAACATTATCTGCCAAATCTGGAACAGTTTCAGTTATTTCACATGAGATTTCTGTTATTTGTGTTTTTGTCTTTGCTTTTCTCACTGATTTAAATAGTGTTTAGTTGAAAAAAGGTGATGTCACAAACGTCCGAGCACCAATCAGAGTTTAGAAATATTTGCCAAAAAAAAAACAACCAGATAGTGCAATTTGGATTTTGCACTTGGCTACATTAATTGTTAAGCCCTGCTTTATTAAAACTGATGATCAGCATGGTAGTAAACCTCAGAAGACATGATGCTTTGACATTATTACAGTAAACGGTAAATGGACTTCACTTGTATAGCGCTCTTTCAGCCTTAACGGTTCCCAAAGTGCTTTTTACAGATTGGTCTCATTCACACACTCCATGCAAGGTGCTGGCCTCCATCGGGAACAACTTAGTGTTCAGTGTCTTGCCCAAGGATACGTCGACGTGCGGACAGGAGGAGCCGGCGATCGAACTGCCAACCCTGGGATTAATGGATGACCCATCTTATTCATTTCTAACTCAGAGCTAAAAGTTCAACAGGAGTGTGACTTTCTGGTTTCTGGTGTTTTTACTAAGACATGTGCAGGGCCTGCACTGTCGGTGGGTCTTGGCCAAAGTTCAAGTCGGTGCATTATGACTCACCAACAACGTGTAGGAGAGCTTTGTGCCCCCCCGCTGAAGTCTCCATCCATTAAACTGACACACGTCGAGGCGCTGAAGCAACGTTCAAACACAGCTCTCTTTGTGACCTTGATTGATCATTTATCACTGGACTGTGGCTGCTAAAGAGGAGCTAATGCGTTTGAGGATTGATAAAACAAGTGAAGGTCAGTGAAAGCAGAAAGATAGAGTCATGAAAGCGGGATTCGGGAAAAGGTGGAGTTAGTGATTATAGCAGGGCCCTTAGGGAGTGAGGTTAGAGACGAAAGTTTGTTAAAACGTTAAAATTGAGACATGGAGCTCAGAAACGTCCAAATTTGTGGACATTAGTGGAGGAATGCCAGTTTCAAAGTCATGAAATAGGGCCTATGTTAAGATTAATTCCAGTTTATTGCAACTTAGGTCTTATTTTTATAGTTTTAGCCTTTGTTTCTCTCAGTTACGATAACATCATACTCACTAAACAGTTGCAGAGATTTGAGAGAGACATCCCTACAATGAAGTCTGACAAGACACAAGACAAGAAACACGAGCAAAGAGATGATCAGCCAGGTTTTAAACAAGCCAGATAATTTAAACCACTTTATTTGAAGGCAAAACTGAAAGTGAGCCCACCAAAAAGTAAGTTTGCCTTTGTTTTCTCTTCTGAACAAGTTTAAACAGTCTGGGGGTTTGTTTAAAACCTGCCTGTCTAATCATCTGGATCGTGTTTCGTTCCCCATCATCTTTTTCAGCGATGTAGCCATGTTCCCAGACCTCAGAAATTAGTCACTTAGTGAGTACAATGTTATTATCACCAATAAAAATTGATGGCCACAGCTATAAGAAGAAGTTGTAATGAACTGGAATTAACCTTTAAAGTTCTTCAGATATTACAGATTTTACCCAAACTTTACTTTAAAGTAGGTTTTGACCAAAGTTTTATGTTACCAGACACCAAACATCAGCACTCTGTCGACATTTAATAGTACATTGTTTTAATATAAATTAAAAAAATATTTAACAGCTATATTTCTCTCAACAGGCACTCAAACAGTAACTGCAGCTTACAGTAAACAGGGTCCCCTGGTGAAGAAGACTGCATAGATTTTTCATCCAATTTTCACCTTTTTTTAATATTCAAAATAAAAACCAATACATTCCCAGATTTTATTATTATTATTTTAGTGTGTATATGTAGTATTTTAAGTGTTATAGCATGAACGTGTTAGACGTGGGCTGTAAGGACACTGAGGAGGGAAACAGTGTCATGTATTGAAACAGAGAGGGAGCCGTACGGTCACTAAACAAGGAAGCATCGATCAGGAAAGTGCTGGAACTGGGCCTTACACAGACACTAAACAAGGAGGGAAGATGAAAGTATTGGAACAGGGCCTCCATGTGAGTGCAGGGAAAGGCCAACAATGTGTGTGTGTGTGTGTGTGTGTGTGTGTGTGTGTGTGTGTGTGTGTGTGTGTGTGTGTGTGTGTGTGTGTGTGCGTGTGGTTGTGTGTGTGTGTGTGTGTGCTCCCAGCCTCAGTGTTTAGTGGTTTGTGACCGTGTGTTTGTCATAAAATGAGCCGCTGACTTCAGTTAATGGCTGATGTCAACCTGAACAGTTTCCTCCAACAGTTTGTGCAAAGTCACTGAGTCATTTACGCTGTGACTCACACACAGACACACATGCACACACACACATACACACACACACAGATCTGCCTCCTTTTAAGTCCAGGAATATTTCTTATTCTCACAGGACTGACATTTTTCCAGCTCTTGTCCAGAACAGGAAGAGTTGCCCGCAAATATGTTCTGACCTAATTATCCTGGAATGTGACTACAGCAACAGCATTTAAATGATCGACCACATTATCGATGATAATGTTGATAATGGATTTTTTAAATTTTTTTTTTTTTATGTAAACCTTTGGGAAGGGTTTTGTATTGGTCACACAAAATAAACAGTCTGAAGACATCATTTTATCATTGATAATTGATGATGATGAAGGTTTATAAGCCTCAGCAGTAAAAAAGAAAGACTTTTACGATCCCAAATGTTTTATAAAACAACTACAACACAGCTAATTTAGCATTTGCATCCAAACACATTCATACACTAATTTCCAGAAGCTGATGGAACCCTGTGAACACAACAGCAACTGAATTCTGCCTCTGTAAGAATACACAAAGCATCTTTATAGACGCATGAATCACACTGGTCATAAACAAACAGCCTGTCTGCTTGCAGTGAAGATCACTACCAGGAAAACACACACACACACACACACACACACACACACACTATAAAAGGAGTGGAACAAGGACAGTGAATTATCTGCATCTGAGGTTTTTCGTTCTCATGAGTCTACTAGACTCCCACACATGAGACACACATACTGCAAAAAATACAAACAAACATATAAATGTACACACACTCACACACTCCAGACACTTTCTGCTACATTCATTCACCTCTGTCGGTCCTTCAGGTCTGATTTTTGAGTGCCACAGCAAACCTCTTTTCCTCATTAACAGTATTTACCAGCAGTCATTCTGTTACTTAAACGGCCATAGATTTAGCTTTGCACACCTGTGAGACTGGTCACGACAGACAGGTTTTTAAAAAATCCAAATCGATGCAGCAGAAGCAGAGATATTGTCTTTTTTTAAATGTCAAAACCTGGTGCCTACATTACCCACAATGCAACTTGACTGCCGGTTGGAGTATGGATATATAAAGAGAACCGGATACAGCGTCGGAGGCGGCGGCCCTATTCATTCCTATGAAAGTTGCTCAGCGGTGAATGAAGCCAACAGTGTTCGACGTGTTGTGCAGCCCATAGAGAAAACGCATTAGCGTTTCCTTTAACTCCGCCTCCCAGCTGCTCGGTCTCAGGCTAATTCACATGAACGACGGTGACTCTGTAACTCTGGATTCAGCTATTAGTGAATTCTACAACTTTTAGGACATAATGGTTTAAAAAAAGGGCTATTTAAGTGTTCGTACTGGGAAGTTGATGTAAAAAACAAATTATTCTCTGATTTACAGATGTCTCTTTCAGAATGTTAGTCTATTGGAAAATGTCTTTTTGTGGCCAGTGAGCATCCCGTGACGGACCTGGAAGATGTAATTACACCGTTTGGCCACTATGTCAACTTGGCTTCAATGCCCAGCGAACTTCCTCGGGGTTTGGGACTTTTATGCTAGTAGCGGCTAATAGCGGTAGCCTCGAGCAAAGATTGGGAGCAGGCAACAGAAGTCTGTTCAGCTCACTTCTTTCTAACTCAACTCAACCATTTTCAAACTTAGTCGTCTTCAGCCCCAGCAGACTCAAGTGACATCACTTGAGGCAATTTATCAGACTTCACATAGCTCCCTCTGGAGCCGCAAAAGGCTTTATACAACATTTTTCACATATGCAGTAAGCAAATGTTACTGTTGCTGACACATCAGGTACACGGTTTACCATACTCATGCCTTAATGTGAAGGCAGTCTTTACAGGGAAGCCACCTTGAGAAGTGTTATGCTAGCGAGGTTAGCTAACACAACCAAAACGTTTGGTTGGAAAGTCATCTTGAAACATTACGATGAAGAAATACATTTAATTACACCTCCAACAACACAGGATAAAGAAGAGGTGATCAAGTAACAGCAAGGACCGACCGACAGCACATTAACAATTTAACTTTAAGCAGCTGGAGTATAATAGACTGCTGGCCTTCTTGCACCTTAGCATTGTGTCATGGGTGTGTTGAAGAAAGAAAGAAAGACTTTAGGAGTTTTGACAAACCTCTAACTTTCATCATGTCTTTTTGTCTCTGGGCCATCACACGGACGGTCTTTATCTGATAGTAATCCTACATGGGGAACCTGATTGTAATATATATTAGACTGTTTGGGTGTGAGATATGCGTCTTCCATGTCTTCTCTCCGAATATGATATGCTAAAAAAAAAATCCAAGTTCCAGATCAGGAGCCAACATGAGGCTTAGTTTCCATGGAGCGAGTCACTCTTTTTTCAGTTGTCAAACATGCAAAAAAAATTGCAAATACTCCCTCCACACTAACACTAACAGCACGCTATTAAATAGACTTTTTGAAGCAAGAAGTTGTTGTCACACATCCAAAATAACTAGTATCAAATTAAAACCATCTCGCTGCACCTTTCTCTCCCTTCTCTCTCCGTTTCTCCCCTTCCAGTGTTTCCAAATAAGCACTCCTGGAATGTGAGAGCATAATTTTGTTTACAGGACAAATATGAGCAGCACACAAACTCACAATTTTCCCCAAGTTGTCTACAGACAGGCCAGTGCAAGACTCTTCACAGAACCTAGAAATAATAATAAATTGAGTAGTCTGCAGTGTATCGGTAATTACTGGAAGAAAATATTTATCAGCACAGAATCTAATGAAAATAGTCTATGTGATAATTTATACAGAAATCCAGGTTAGGTATAAAAAATGGTTAAAAAGTGGTTATTATACCTGGAACCACCTGGATGTCATTAAATTGTCATTAAATGGATGTCCAAGACCTTAAACTTAACCTTGTTGTTCCTTAATTTGATATTATCTGAGACAGAAACAGAAAGCAAAGCAAAAACAGCCTTATGAGTGAAGAACACATCAGAAGAGTGAAACCTCGCTTCATCTGCTACTTTAAAAATTCGACTAAAACCCAGAGGATTTTCTGCAGAGTCACACCGACTATCCAGTACTATTCACCACCGCTGGCTCCAGAGACATGTTTCTCTCCTGTGGAAAATTCCCTCCCTCACTAAATCCTGCCCTCTCCAAAAAGGTCTCAGCAGATTATTCCACATGTGGGGTCTTCTACCCAACATCCTCGACATCCGGCCTCCCACGGGGAAAATCTCAGCGAGACGATCGGCGGGGAGAAAGTCGAAAAGATCCCCTGGATTACTGGCCTACTAATGGCTGTTTTGGGGACAATGATGTAACCGATGTGTGGGAAATAAATGTGTGTGAAAGGGTGAGATTAAGACAATGAAGCATACTTTTCCCACCCTGTGGGATTTGAGCGCACGTGTACATGTACACAGAGTGGATACAGCAGTGTTTTCAGTGTGTAAGCATGCAGACGGAGGTAGAGATTCTCAGGTTGAAGTGTGTGTGTGTGGGGGGGGGTGTATGTGTGTGTTTGGGACAAGTGTATTGATAGCTGACTGACAGTAGGCGAGTATGCTGTCCTCCCCCCTCCACTAACATCTTATATAATGGGGATCAATTAGTGAAGCAGCAACACAGCTCTCCTCCCATTTCTCTGTCCAAGGTCACAGCAGTCTGAAACCCCATTCGCCATTTCTCCTCTCCCCTTTTCATCTTCCTCCTGCCTTTACTAAAACCCGTTTCAGACATGGAATACACTGCTGTCTTCATCGATCGGTAAAAGTGATGGCATTTTGTCATTCAGACATAAGGAAAGAGCTGCTTGCTAACAGCAGTGAGTTAAAAATAGTCTGATAGTGAGGAGGAAAAAGACCGTTTTGTTCTCTCTCAGGCTGCATCACTGATGGATTTTAAAACTTATTTTGAAGCTTTAATCAATGACAGTCATGAGCACTGGGGACTTGAAGTTTGGCTTATCACGTTAGATTTTAAACACCATAACTGACTCCACTTAGGAACTTAATCGTGACTGCCAGTTAACAGTACTCTTGGAAGATCATTTTGTTTTTGTTAAGCAGCTCTTGTTCCGTGACTCAGCTTCATTTTGAACGCTTTAAACACTCAAACACAAGCCCTGGCACACACACTTTGCTTTATCAACAGATTCGGGACCCCTGTTGGGTCGGCGGTGTGGCTCGACGCCTACCGCCATCTGTCACAAGCTGGAGCTTAGAGTTTACGGCAGGCCGCTCAATGCCACTAAGCTCCAGATGCACTCGGTGAGGGGAAGACAACTTGACAGGCCGGGAGAGGGAGAGGAGGAGCTGGAGGTAAGGGTCAAAGAAAGAAAGAGGAAGAGTGTGTGTGGAAGGTGAGTCTCATAATCCAGGCAGCACAGCTTTTATCCAGACTGAAGCAACAGGAGTATGACATTTAGAGGGCGGGATGAGTTCATCACAGTGAGTCAGAGGGCTGCTATATGTACAGTATGTACCTGCCTGGTCTTTAAAAAGTATTCTGACGTCAGGCAGGAAAAAGCACGCTAGCATGTTATTATTTAAACTTGATTTTCATCATTGTATGTATGTCCACACTTGGGCAGTTTGACAATCTGCTGTCATGTTTCTTTTGTAACTGTTTGTTACCATTACTCTTTCTTTTACAACTTTTACTCTTTTTGTGGACTGGCTCGCGACAAAACTATGTCAAGTTCAAATCCCTTATTTTATTGAAAGGCAATAAACGAAACCATATAATATCAAACTCAACCATTAAGCCAACATGGATGAGGAGTCCTTGAAGTGATCAGTATAAATGCATAATATACAATGCTATAATACTCATAAAGACAATGCTACCATGCTGTTTAGCAGGTTGTGTTTAGTCTACATGAATGTGTGCACCAAAGTTCATGGTAATCTATCAGATACTTCGTGGTGGCGCTAGAGAAAAACTCAGGGTATCACTATTAGAATAGATCCTCTGGGAACCATGAATGTCTGACAAAATTTAAAGGCAATCCATCCAGTAATTAAGATATTTCTGTCTGGACCAGTATGGATAAGAAGCTAACACATCAGTATTTGAACATCTAGATTTCCAAGACAACTGGTCAAGTTCCATCTGCTGATGAAGATCATGTGATATAACAGAAAGCTCCAGAACAGCTACTAAACGGACAATCACACTGCGTTCAGATTGCTTTGTCAGCTGTTATTTCCAAGTTCAAGAATAAACTTTGAAACTCTAGCGAGGTACATTCAACATCAAAAAAGTTCGTATCAGCACACTGGAGAAAAAAACAACTAAACAAACAAAAATGCAAAAGAATTCCTGCAGTTTAATCTGACTGTGGGGTTATGTGAGAATTGAGATAAAACTAGATATTCTCCTACTCTGCACGTGTTGGTGTAAACACGAGTGTGTGGGAGTCTGTTTGGAAGTATGTGAAGAGAAAAGATTTTAAAAGAGCCTGATCTCCTTTCGATCCGCTTTTGAAGTGCGAGCGACTCCTGCTTTTGCTTTCAGACCTGCTATTTCACCCACACTGAAGCAACAAGCAGCCCCTCTTCCCTAAACCGTTGTGTACCTGCAGGATGAGAACAAAGTAGTCGACGGGCTTGCCCCTCTGGTAGACGTAGTGATGGGGCGAGCGCTTGTCACTTTCGTTGAACTTGATCTCCTGGATCACATCGGGGTGGCGCAGGATCCGCAGCAGCACCTTGTCTGAGATCTGAGCCTGGCTGAACAAGCTCACCTCTGCAGGAAGAGAGGAGGAAGAGAGTTTGACTCTTAGGGCATTCATTAAGACTTTTTTTCCTGCCCCACAACACAAAAAGGACCATAATACATTTCTGGATGTTGATAATAGTTCAATACACACAACGATATTAAAAAATTTAAAACTCTAGAGATGCACCAACGTGAATTTTTACAGAACAGATCTGAGCAGCAGGTACTTTCTTACTGTAAGCCAATGTGCTGACATCACTGATCCAGGTGCTTATTAAATTAGTTATTCATGCTTTTGTCTGAAGTACAACATGTTAAACGGTGTGCCAAGTGCATTTGTTCTGCGACAGGTGATCCTACACTTAACAAAGGAGCGTAACATATTTATAGCCATAAACTTCGCTTTGACGAACTGCATTCATTAAAAGGATTAAGTATCAAGTGATCAAGAAGAATTAAAAAGTACATTAAGCACCTCGTGTTTTGAGTGATATGAATGGACATGACATGAATTAGTATCAATTAGAGCTTCCAAATGCATTCACAAGATCAGTTCTTCGTCAGATCATGAAAAAAAAAACTTTGTATTATATTCTGGCTTGCTTAAGTGTGAGAGGAGGTATAGTAGTACAGTAGTAGTTGAACGTGAGCATTTGAGTCAATTAGAGCTGCAACAATTTGTCAATTATAAGGAATTCATATCAGAATCAGGACTGTTTTAAATCTAGCATATCAACGCCACGAGCATGAGGGTGATGTGATGTGCAG
>LKNJ01007965.1:0-10465 GCA_002120245.1 Maccullochella peelii | reverse complement strand
AAAAACTTCCGGGATTTCTCGACACACACTCCGAATCATCGGCACGGTACGACCCATCACTACTGTTTTCTCTTTCATCTCAAATAAAGATAGATGGTATTTGCTCCAGTGATTGTACAGACACGTTGGTGTTTTATATATTATGAGACGCAGCAGTGTGGTCATCATTGGAGTGGATTGGTATGTCTACTAAATTTTGACATTTTAACGCCTCCCTGTTGGCAACAATTTCCTGCCTTCCCTCTTCACCTTATTCTCTCTCTCTTCCCCCCCACATCTACTTTAAAAAATGATGTTGTGAGTCAGACAGGAAGCCTTAATATACTGAATATTACTCTACCCTCCAGTCATTTCTTTCTCTAATCTAGTCATTTTCCTTCCTTTTAGTCTGTCTCCCCTATGCTTCCTTTTATTCTTTCTGCCCCCCCTCTCTTCTTCTCACAGGAGGTGGATGCTCCAGACAGATGTTAAAGTGTTTGGTCTGGTCAGGCTTCACGCGGCGCAGGGCCACCCGCGACTCCCCAATGAACTCATTATGTGTCAGCTTGTCTTCGTCGCACACGGACACCCTGGGAGTGAGAGACAGAAAAGGGAGGGGGGAGGTAAAAAATGAGAAATAGCGATAGACAAAGATGGGGAGTGAAGGATACGAATAAGAGGCGCTGATTAATGAGACAGAGTTTGAACATTTAAACTAAACAGATGCTTTTGTGTGTGTGAGGGAGGGTGGTAGTCAAACAACTTTACTCATTTAATTATTCCTAATGTTGTGGTAACATTATAATGAGGGAAGGAAATTGTTGACATAAACCTGACCTGAATTTAAGAGCAGACAGTCAGAAAAATCACCCATGTATGAATCCAGCACCTGTATACGCACATTGTACAAGTAATTACTATTTTCCCTCCCGTGGAATTTAGATAGTGTAAAAGTGCATCATGCAAGGTCAAGTCATAGCCATAACGTCACCAGAAATGTATAATAGGGTGGGAGCAGCAGAGAGGAGTGAAGGAGATTAAGGGAGGCTGTGTACTGTGTAAAATCAAAAGCCGCTGAGTGAGGAACAGGGTGATGTTGGTGAAAGGGAGAGATAAAAACGTGAGAATTTATTTAAATCTGTATGTGTGTGTGTGTGTGAGAGGAGTCATTTTAGCATGCAAATGTGCATGTCTATAGGCAGAAGTGAAAAATCAGTATCCTACAGGCTCAGTCAATCCAGTGCGTTTGCCTTTTTCTGTGCTTCATGTAAATGTGAATGACACATGCAACGACAATAAGAAAACTAAGAATGCAATCTGTCAGAGGAGAAGTCCAGATACAGACGTGTTGCCTCTTTATTCACAACCACAAGAATGAAACTTCGCAGGCACCTGCTGCCTTCAGTTTCCGGTAATGAAATTGCAGAAATGTAGAAGGTGCAAGAGGCTGGTTGCCTGGGGACGCTAGATTTGTGTTGGCATCCCCAGAGGTAATTTCTAGTTTAGTAGCTTATTAGCCAAAAGGAGACCTGAACCCTTCAGAATTGAACAGCAGAAATAGGAAAGTGAGAAAATTGAAGACAGAAAATGACAGAAAAGTCTGGGGTAGGAGGCAAAAAAAGATAGAGAGAAGTCAGCCAAAGATGAAAGATGGTGTGATAGACGGATGAGTAAAGGACAGCTGTGATGAAAAGGGCTTGAGGATGGAGTGGTGAGTGAGAGTACAATAGGTCAAAGAGTCAAGTGTGAAGCACATGGTCATTACAATGTGAGACGGATGTAAGGCTGCAATTACACAGTATGCAATCTCGGAACCGGCTATCGTCTGCCGCTGATTTAGCCTTTGGGGGCAACAGCCAATGTTTCGGGGCTCCGGTGTAGCCAGTGGATAACGGATATCTGGGCCAAGGCTTCCTCTTCCGTGCATTGGTCATTGTTTACAGTCCGATTAGCAATCTCAGAACCTATCGGTTATTGTCTGGCAACGACTTGAATGCAGATAAATTTAAAAAAAGCTAATAAAAAGCTAATGTCTAAGGTTCTGAGATTGATAAAAAGCTAAATTGTCATTGTCGTTAAGGTTGAAAAGAACTATATAAGTGAAGTCCATTTACCATTTATTCATAACTTTTTATCTTTTTTCTCTTCTGGGCAGGAATGAACTTCCATAGGCTCTGGTCCCTATTGTGCAAAAGCTAATTGGCCAATAGCTTACAGAGGGGTCTGAATTATAAAATAAAAAGACATTAAAAAAAAAAACAGGATTGTAAATCATCACTTCTTGTCAACATAAGGCACAAATACACAATTGCAGCCTATGATTTGTATTTTCTAAAACTGTACTTCTAAGATCTGTCAGAGAACACGCTGCAGTTTGTTGCCTTCAGCTGCTGGTTAGAAGTTGGAAGCAAAAACTATACTGGAGCTGCCGGTTTTCCAGTTCAGAAAGAGTTTTTCTAAATGAGGCATATCTTGTGGTTGCATTGAGTTCTGGTCGAATGAAGCTGCTCTCGGTGGAGAAACTGGAAAACCTCCTTTTTCTGTGATGGAATTCTTCCTGTACTGAAAGTGTTGACACTGAGAAGAGTCTGGGAAGACACCCTTTCACTTAAATTCTACGGGACGCCAAATTTCGGTAGTTGATATTTTAGATAGCTGAAATATTTTCTGCTGTTTAACCTCGTAGATACACTGGAAGTAGCCCAGCATTTTATAATTACTCTGTGCAAAAAAAGACACTACAAGACAACTAAAATGACTCAAAAATGCAAATGTGTTAAACTGTTTAGGGTTGGATTAATCCTTCAAAATATGCCCTAACAGCAAGTGTTATGTAATAGATTAATTATATCTATTACATAATCAAGATTTACATAGAGGTAAAAAGGTGATTAAATCCTGTCTTGTAGAGAATTTCAAATGACGTCAACATGTTTACATGTCTCTTGATCTTTAAACGCCTCTGCTGAGTTAACACAGTGTCGTAGGCCAGTTGTCGGGCCAGTTTCTCTAATTTCCCCTGAGAGATCAACTGATCCTATTTAAATCCCACTCCCACGTGTGCCATGGCAAAGTTTTAGTCACAGGCAGAGACAGTTCGCAGCTTTCGCCACCTCTGGAGGGGGGTCAATGAAATTAAAACACCCCACGGTGCTTAGTCTGACCTAAATCTGTCACTGCAACACTGCAAGACGAAAAGAAAGACAAAGAGAGAGGGGTGGATTAGGAGGAGTGAGGGGAGATCTTTTCTGATCCTAGTGGACAGAAGAGATGTGAGGACAGGGAGGAACGAAGGTGAGGTGACAGAGGAGGATCAAAGTGGAGATAGAAGGAGAGACTGTACGGGAGAAAGGATAAAGGACTATAAACCAAGAGCAAAAGACTGTGACTGAGATAGATGATAAGAAATCCTTTGTAAGCAAGAGGCGGCTTTCTGATGGACAAGACAGAAGAGAAAGGCAGAGAAGTGAAGGAGACAAAAATAGCTAGAAAGCCTCTGCAGCAAACATTTACCGGAGTGTTTTGCGGTACATGTCTTCCTCTGTGATTCCACAGTAGGTGAGCGTCTCGTTCCACACAGGGTTCAGCGTGTTGCGAACAGTCTTGGTTTTCAGTTTATTGGCCTGCACGTCACAGCAGAGAGGAGAGGAAAACAATCATGTAACTCAAAGCTTTTTCTCAGAGCTGTAAACAAACAACAACAGGAACCTCAACAGGAAAACAAGCTCTTACTGGCTACAAGGTCATTTTGTTTTAGTGCAGATTTACTGGTCTGCACTTGCACTTTCACAATGCAGCTATAGCTAGTTTATAGTTAGCATTAAATGTGCACTCAAAAGTCCTGGGCAACAGGTTACTGAAGGTCCTTTTGTAGAAAAACGCAGGGACGAAACCATGTTCTGATAATAAAATCAGACCTTGCAGGCTCCCGGCAGCAGGTGCAGCTTGACGTAAGGATCAGCCAAACCGTTGAAATCCATCGGCTTCAGACCCTAACAGGCGCAGAGAGAGAAGATATAATAGAGGGATATAAAATAATTGGTGGAGAACATTGTGCAAACTGCCAACACCAGTAATGAATTGTTAAACGATTACCAGACAGAGAGGTGAAGCGTTCATTTACAGATTGAATCTAAAGCGCAGAGGTAGGGGGGGGGTTAATTTGACAGATAGTTTCAGTTGGCCAGTGAGCCACATAGTGCAGAGGCCGTACTGCCCGTTTGAAACACAGTGTAAAAATAAAGGATGAAAACTCAAATCTACTCCTACACACTAATAAGAAGATGTAATACATTTACCCAGTCTGTGTACCTTTAGACCTTTCATTTCTCTTTCTTAAATTAGACTAAGAGTCTACAGCCATGCTAGCGGCTCTGTGAGGCTGTACTAACGTCAGCGTGCTAACATCCTCTCAATGGCAATGCTAACATGTTGATGTAGCAGGCATAATGTTGCCATGTGCCATGTTCACTATCTGAATTTAATGTGTTAACGTTTTGGTAATTAGCAGATTAACAAAAAGTAGTTAAGACATTTTACTAAAAAACAAAAATTTTAACCTTGTGGTGGCGCTAGAGGAAAAGTCCATGTACATCTGTAGTCCTACAAAAACTTATGCTAATCCATCCAATATTTCTTGAGATATTTCAGTCTGGACCAAAGTGGTGGACCGACTGACCGACAGACATTGCCACTCCTAGAGCAACGATGCTATCGTGGCTAAAAACAGGAGTTGTTTTTAGATTTATTGGCCTACGATAGAACAATGACTGAACAACCTTTTTGTGTTACTGGTTGAACACATGAATATGACTGATACAAATGTAAATGAAAACTTGTTCTCAGTAGAATTGACTTTCTGTTGCTACAAGACAAACTACTTGTGTTGGCTCTAGTAGAGTTTTCAGAGGACAGTAAATTTACCTTTGCTCTCAGGACTGTGCAGCGTAAGGAGCTGGTGGCTCTCTCATACAGTAGGTCAAACTCTAATGTCCCCAAGGAGGCTGGAAGACAGTTGATAAAAATGTGCCAGTTACTTTGTTAATTGCTTTTCAGCTGATGACTTTATTACTTTGTACAGAGAATGATGGCAGGAAGAAACACAAATTTGATAATCTTTTTCACTCTCTTGCTGAGTTAGATAAGAGTTGATAGCACTCTCAGACATGAGAGGGTAATCAACTCTTTCTAAAATGATTGTTGCAACAAAGTCAGTCAAACAGTCGTCAGCTATAAATGAGAAGCTTTTGTTCTGTGCGAAATCGAAGACCATTATTACTTTCGGGCG
Organism: Maccullochella peelii; assembly: GCA_002120245.1. Taxonomy (NCBI): domain Eukaryota; kingdom Metazoa; phylum Chordata; class Actinopteri; order Centrarchiformes; family Percichthyidae; genus Maccullochella; species Maccullochella peelii. The sequence continues at coordinate 5,199 of LKNJ01007965.1, read as the reverse complement.
ACTCACTGTTATCATCGCTGTCACAGCTCTCAATCTCGATGGAGGTGTCCATGCTACTCATGGCTGACAGTGAGCCCCCGCCACCCGACGCCCCTGGTAACAGTGGTGACAACAGGCCGCTGCTCCCTCCTCCTCCTCTTCCAACGGCCCCTCCACCTTGGCCTGCGCTGCCAGGGCTGAGGGCGGTGGGAGCTGCCACCTGATTGGGCGAGAGCGGCTCAGAGAAGGAGGAAGTGGGCGATAGGCGAGGGAAGTAGGCAGAGATTTGACGGATGGGGCGGATGGGGCCCGGACATACGTCGATGGCCATATGCTCCTGGATGGAGATGGCTAAACTTTTTCCTTTTTGCACAGTCATAGGGCTAGAGGGACAGAGACAGAGACATTAAATCGCATCACTTTTCAGCAGTACAAGTTAACAACTGAAATTTCGGAACACATTCAGCTGAAGCGAGAGTGAAGACACTTGTCCATAGATATGAGCTGTTGTTCTCAATTTAACCTCTGTTATTCCAAGCGAGGAAGGACAAGGTGAGCTTAGTAAGATGCCTGGTGATAAATAAGATCTTTTCCTGTTACCTAGTAGGAGTTTCTCATTTTCCATATCATCAAGAAAAAGAAGCATTTATCTGCTCTCTCACTGAAACCTCCTTTTATAATAATTAGAACTCTTGAAAAGAAAGACATTACTCATAAGATGACAAAATACAGCAGAGGATGTGCACAGATTTGCATTTCAATTGAACACATTTGAATAAACTCAAGCCTATCAGGGAGGATAAAGGATAATGGACAATAGGGGTCTCCCCTGAATCCTAATCATCCTTGATGAAATTGCAGTATGTTTAAGCTGCCGAGGCACGCATGTTATCTAAAGTGCTTAACAGTCCTCCATAGACAGACAGGTAATTACGGGATGAAGTCTTTACAGGCTGGAATGCTCTTCAGTATATTCGGATGGAGAAAAGAGTCCTGATGATTATATAAAGTTGTGGTAGCAGGGAGTGGAGTTGACCACGAGGCTGATGTGTCTGCTCTCTTCCCGAAATAAAAAAGAGGGGGTGGATTACAAATATCTCACAGCTTTTGTTTTCTAAAGACAGCAGGCCTTGAGGGGGCGTTCTGTCCTCAATACTGAACAAATCCCCCCATGGACTACCTTCTGCTCTCTCTGCATTAATCGATGGAAACTGAGGATTGCGCTGTGAGTATTTGCGCTTCCTCTGTGTTGTCTGTAAGTCGGATGCCTGTGGAGTTTAGAAATATCAAAATGAAGAGAATCTGAGGACTCAGAGAGGGAGGATTAAAGAAATAGTTAGGGACAGTGGTCATATTGAATTTATTGTGGTGACTGAAGGGCCTGAAATTAACAGGAGTAAGTATTTTTTGACTATCCTTATGCAGTCATTAGAGGAGTGGATGATCTCAAACCTGCATCCATAGTAAAGGAATAGTTAAACATACACTCATTCGCTTTCTTGCAGAGAGTTAGATGAGAAAATTGGTTACACTCTAATGTCTGTATGGACAGACAGGTAATTACGGCCCACTAATGAATAAAGTTATAAAACAGAAATAGTCCCATGTGGTTTTTACACCGTTTTACAGATTAAACATGCTAATTAGTAAGATTTAGAAGTGTTTTTGTTACCTTTGGACAGAGCCTGGCTAGCTGTTTCCATTCTTTATGTTAAGCTAAGCTAACTGGCTGTAGCTACATATTTACTGTACAGACATGAGAGTGGTATCAAGCTTCTCAAAATGCCATGTGCTCCTCTAATGTATAAGGGTCGTCAAAACTATAATTATTCCTAATTTTTCCCCTCACTTCTGTTTGTGGAGTCAAAACCAGTAAACAGATTCATTTCAGACCCTTCAGTCATCAGGATAAAGTCAGTTTGACCAATGACGCCCTGGAAGAAATTGGCTCTGTAATTGCTACCTCTGACTGTTGACCTTCAGCAGAATTACAGGCAGCGCCGGTCATTTGTCATGTATGGTCCAGTCTCTCTGCTGTGAACAGTGGGTGATACACACCACAGCTCGTCCAGCTTTTCCTTGGCTGGAGATGAAACAAACTGCAGCAACAAACCAGCCTGCAAACTTCCTCGACTCATTTGGCTGAAAGGACTTTGACATGCCACTGGCCCTGGAATGGAAAATGATGGACATCTTGTCTTTTGAAAATCAGCAGCAGCCATTTTGGTGCCACTAGTGACAAGAGTAGCACAGATTAATGACTTCTGAAGCTCTGAACAAAACTGGTCAGAGTTCATCCCCGCTCAACTATGCAGCACAGAGATAACCTCAGACTCCTGCTCTTCAGGACAAGACGCTGTGATTCTCCTTAAATACAACTGTTGGATGAATGTCTGAGAAGATAAACCAGTGCTTATCACAGTTACTGTGCCGTCAATCATTTCAGTATGGCACAACAATAAAACAACAGTGAAGCCGTCCACCCACAAAAATAATCTTAAATTAAGTGAATTGCAAGACATTAAGGAGAAGGTGAAAGCAAGTTAATGAAACTCCCTGAGATGAGGATGATTATGGCCAGGATTGATTAAAAGATGAATTAACTTGGACGAGTAGATAATAATGATTGTTCTTATGGGTAATATAAAATCCCTCGAAGCACACACAAATATATCAATACATTCGCACAAGCATACCAGCAAACGTAGCCTACATGCAGATACACTTTCCATCAGATCATTAATTCATCTCTCTCTCTACACACAATATGCAGCTGTAGCAGGCTTGTGAGTGAGTGTCCGTTGATATAATGCGCGCAGTCAGTCGCCTCCCAGTCATAGCAGATGTGGCCATAAGCTGGAGCAGCCTGAGCACCACCACCACCAGCAGCAGCAGCAGCAGCAGCAGCACACGTACAGCCGGGAGGCCTGGCGGCTTGCCGCTCGTGGGGAAGCAGAAGCTCACAGGGAGCTCATGATTGATCGCTCACATGCTGCCAGCTGGAATCTCTCTCTCATCTTCTCTTTTTATCGTGATCTTGTTGTGGAGAAGTGTGGCAATGCACACTCACAATAACAAGGCACAGAGGGGCTTCACCTTGCACTTCACAGATTTTTTGTGCTGAAGCTTACAGTTTACATACATGACTCACTGGAGCACATGGCTGAACTAATTTACATAATTCCTATAAGCTGCAAGACAATGGCCCAACTTGGCCACAGCAGCTACATACAGTAGCCCTGTGGCTGTTAGTTATGCAACCACATACGTACAGCATATCATGCCCCCTTGGACATATATTTGTGAGGTTACATAGGTTTCCAGTTTCGAGAGGGAGGAATGAAGCTGCCAGCAGCCGGCAGTCAGGAATATCCAAGTGCAACATGCAACCTCCCCTCCTCTTTCAGCTCCTTCACTTTAAATTAGAGTCACAGCATGGACGCTCCTCTCTCCCCCAACCCCCCTCCTCTACCTTCTCATCTTCACCTTTATAATCCACCTCTTCTCTTCTTCTTCCCTCTTTATCTCTGTCATTATCTCTCCGTCAGTCTTTGTCAGACACCATTATTCCACCTGTAGGTATGTGAGGAGCTCTCTCTCCCTCTCTCTCGGCTGGTTTTCTTCTTGTGTCCTACATACGATGGGCCCCTGCGGCGGGCTCCGTTCACCTTTAAATAACAAGCTACTGGCTGACAGGCAGATGCTATAGTACAGTGCCGCACACTGTAGCTACTCATTAGAGCTTGACAGTTAGCACATAATTTATAGCTAACCACAGTGACAGTGAGCACTTGTCAATTAGAGCCAAGTTATTTTCAAGCAGCCAGGGATGAGTGAACTTCAATGTGTGTGAGTGACAGTGTGTGAGTCTCATGTGTCTGTGTGTGCTGGAAGGTGTGAAAGAAAAGTGAAGGAGCAGGTAAAAAGATGCTAAAACAGGCTGCCACATGTTGCACCTGCCTGCTGTGTGAGGATGAGGCAGAATAAATCTGCCCGTCTCTCAGTCTGGATTTTGCTGCATTCGTTTTTATATTCTCTCATGCAGTTAACACACACACACATGTATGGACCAAACAGACAAGTAAAGTGAAGATAGAATGACAGTGATAGAGGGAGAAGGACAGAAAACATTTTTAAAAGAAGAGGTGACAAAAACATAAATGTGAATTTCACGCAGAGAAATTAGAGGAAAAAATAGATCACAAAATTATGTTTCCAACCTTGGCAGCAGATTTAACCAGTCTGCATTTCAGAATAAAAGAATAAAAATGTTGGCTTACCTTACTGATAGCGCAAGTGTAAAACTCCTCATAAAAAAACAGGGGATTCCAGTGCGGAGAGGAGAGGGAGACTAACTAACAGGTGGCGAAGAGAGGAGCAGAAACTGGGGGAGGGGGGGGGGGCTGAGTGAGCTCTACGTGGATCATTAAAAATTAAATGCACGAACAGTTCAAGTTGAAATGAAAACAAAGAGCAGAGGGTAGAGAGGAGAGCGGCATGCTGGAGGAGGATGGAGGGAGTCAAGAGGAAGAGAGAGGAAGTGGGGAGTTTTTCCTTGACATTCTGTTGTGCATGTGACTGTTTCGCCTCACTCCCTCCTGCATCACCCTACACACACACACACACACACACACTTGTTTTCGTCACTTAGGGGGACATTGCATTGACTTGCATTCATCCCTTAAATTAACCTTAAAGGATAATGCTGATATTCTACATTTTTCTGTAACACTTTAGATTACGGCCCGCAATGTACAGCGTAATTCTTCCCAATTTACAGTGTCATTTTCTGCACTAATGGTGTACCACTACAACATACTGATACATATATGTAGGTACGAGGGAACAAGATCTGAAGTTAGGGAACTAATTTATACTCTTGGTATTTTTTTTAATGGGTACCCATTACGTTGCGGGCTGCAATCTAAATTTTCTTAACTTCAACAAATCCCATAAAAAGAAGAAATAAAATCAAATATTTATTCTAATGGAATCAGTTCAGCTAATTTAAAAGGAGTTATGTATTGGTTGTTTGTACCTGGCATCATTCGTTAATGAACTGCTACACAACAGCAGTAGCTAACTAGAAAAATTGCATTTCCTGCAGAAAATGCGTGGGAATGCTGAAAGCTGAAATTAATTTACAAAACACTGCTGAAAATGCAGAAATGTGAAATGAATTGCTGGAATTGGAAGCACTGCCGAAAATGGAGTGTATTA
>LKNJ01007964.1:0-10440 GCA_002120245.1 Maccullochella peelii | reverse complement strand
GTGTGTGTGTGTGTGTGTGTGAGACACTGTCTGAGATAGGGGGGATTCTGATCTGAGTGAGAGTCTAGGTGGGGGTTGGTACAAGAGGGACAGCGGTGTGTGTGTGTGTGTGTGTGTGTGTGGATAGAGAGAGGTGAGATTTGTTGGGATCATGGAGAGAGGAAGACGGATAACAGCACACTCACATGAAATAAGATGTTATGTGAGAGTGTGACAGTTAACATCTGTTCTGAGTGGGGCCTTACTACTGTAGAGTACTGTGTAATTGTGTGTATGTGTGCGATGGTGTGTGTATGGTTTTCCTATTGATTGCGGCCTTTGTGTGTTTTATTATTGATCAGGGCCATGTGTCTCTTCACAGCCCAGAGATCTAAAGAGAGAACAGGGCTCCCTCTTTCTCTCTCTCACTCTCTCACACACACACACACACACACACACACACACACACACACACACACACACACACACACACACACACACACAACCATTATTCATCAAAGAGCTTCATTCTCATTGTTAACTATATGACTTCTTGGATGTAAGAGGTGTTCTCCAAGGTTATTAAAATGGACACTTGGAAATGGAAAAATATTTAAATAGTGGGTCTGTGATAAGGAATAGGGGGGTGTGTGTGTGTGTGTGTGTGTGTGTGTGTGTGTGTCAGTCAGTATCAAGTGATGCCAGAAGTCACACAGGCAACAGTTCTTTGATCCATTAGTTAACAAACACTTGGCTAGAGCCATGTGGACATGCCTTGTCTGTGCAGTTTCCAGTGTTGCTGCAGGCCACATTGTGTATGTGTGTGTGTGTGTATTGTGTGGTGGTGTCCAGATGGCCCTCACAGATGGATGCTGTGGTCTTAGAAGAGATTACCTCCCTCTATTCTGGTCTCTGCGCTGCTCCTTAAGACACCAAGAGTCCTGTGACACAGTAGCCCAATTAGCTACGCTAACTAGCGTAGCCTAGCACTAGCTTAGCACGACCACCTCTCTAGGTTTGTCCATGTGTTGAATGTGAGTCAGCTCTTGTGCCGTTAGCCTCCAGTGGTGTTCGCTATGGGCTTTTCTGTGAGAGTGAGACAGGTTGTTATGTTGACTTTTTGTGTCTGAAGAGAAAGAAAGGTCAGGGAGATTTGGGAAAGGAGGAGAGTGGTAGAGAGGCTGCTGCTAAATGGTTTATCAGCAGCAGCACCAGCAATACCACCCTCCCTTACCCCCACTGTGCTGTTTGTCTGCCACACACACACACACACACACACACACACACACACACACACACACACACACACACACACACACACACACACACACGCAAGGGTCAGTTCACACATCGTCTGCTTTTTGGCAGACCAGAAGTCTCTGGAGCAGATTAAGGCCTTCCAGCAATTGAAGCACCTGTGTGTGTGTGTGTGTGTGTGTGTGTGTGTGTGTGTGTGTGTGTGTGTGTGTGTCACAGACCCACAGTCTAGTCCAAGTGTTACGAGGGTCATTCATGATTTGTAACGTCTACCCTTCCCGTCAAGGTAATCCAGGTTCCGTGTGCAGAGGTTGTGTGCCTGCAAGGGTAATAGATAGCCATACTAGTGATCACACAGTCCTGTGTGAAGTTGGGTACAAATTTATTCAAGAAGTTCAAAATGATATCCACCAACTGAAAAATGTGACACTGTCATGTTTGATTGCTGCTGTGAAAGTTAAACTTATACGTTAAGTAAAATTCAATTATAATGTATCTTGCAGTGTTTACATCCATGCTTCAATCAATCAATCAAAATGTATTTATATAGCAAATTTCAAACAAATCAAATGCAATTCAAAGTGCTTTACAAGCGATTGACAAAATGTAGGATGTTAAAAATGGATTTAGAGACTAATGCACACCAATAATGTGTTGATAATACAAGCAAGACTACTTGCTGGCAGTCTTCCTCTCCCCTGCCTTTGCTGGTGTATTGCTGCATTTCTTGGTACATTACCATCACCTATAGGTCAGAGGAATAGTGCAAAACCATTGGCAGGAAAGTGTATCGCGTCACCAGCATGCTCCTGCGAGTGCATATTTGTCCTCGTGCACATTCACAAGAACAACAAAACAGAGACCGACTCATAAAAACATTGCTGCATAGCGACATGGTGGACAAACCTTCACAGGGCATCTTTAAGTTATTATTGTTCCCGTTTAATGAAACAGAATTGCCAGCTCTGCTAAAGGTTAAAAATGTTCCTAAAGTTCTGTTAATAACATTATACAATTGCAAGCCAAAAGCCACATATTGTTTTCCTGTGATTATTTCCAAGTTTGTGTCCTCTTGCCCAAGCCTTTCATTATATTTAGGTTTCGAGTTGTTACAGTTAAGGTGAAGGTTCCGATGTAACAGAGCGGTGTAGAGGTCCAAGAAAAATGTCCTCTTAGAGACATTCAAATTTTATCAGACATCTTAATCCCCCATCTATAAGTTTCTTTGATAGTGCGACCTTGAGTATACATCGTGTCAGTTGTTTGCGTGTCTGTGCCTGCCAAGTTCATGTTACCCCAGATTGGTTGCATGAATGTATGCACTTGGGTACAGTATGCGGTTGCCATCCAAAATGCTTTACACACTATCCACTCTGGAAAGTGATGTCCAATCTGGAACTCATCTTTGAGCAGTCAAGCTCTTTAAAAAACTTCTAAGTAACCCATGATGCAAACAGTGATTTTGTAAAAGTAAGCGCCAATTTATATACATGTTTTGGAGTCCAATTTTTATGTGTCTATACAAGTCACATATGTGCACATATTACTTTAATGCATGGTTTTATAGGTTGGTGATTTAGTGGCGTATCTGAAGCAGAGGGATAGCTAGCCCACGAGATGGGACTATTAACACTACTGGAAAATGACAGGGGCTTTGAAGAGATCTCTAGCTGAAGACAGAAACATCAAAGGCGTCTTCAGAGCCACTTTATGTCTGCTCACTCTTAAAAGAAAAAAATCTCTCAGGCTTGGGCAATAGTGTCTTGTATCTATTGAGCAGTTAAGAAGAATTTAAGGAACATTTGAAGTGGAATGTGGGAATTTCACGAGCTTTAACCGATTAGCTTCTACTTCCTGAAGTTTTGTTATCTGGCAAAAATTGATTGTTTTGCCTGACAACGTTATCACATTGGATACTGTCTATCAGAAGGCACTGGAATTTATTTGTGACCTCAGTGTAACTTTTACTAGATACAGCTCTTGCTTGAGGTCTGTTTGAAGCCAAATCTAAAAATGCAAGTTTGAGCCATTGTCGTTAGCAAAGGTAGGAAGCTGTGGAGTTTTCTTTAATGTTTTGAGTTTAGAGGTTGTGTTTCTGTTTTTTATTTTTTTGTTTTATTCTATACACTCATCCTCTTCTTATTAGTATTAGTATCAGTACAATCTCGGAACCCATTGGCCAATGTTTTGGGGCTTCCGGTTTTGCTAGCGGATATCTGGCCCAAGACTTCCTCTTCTGTGTGTCAGTCAATCTCAGAACCCTTTTACAATTTGAATGCAGATGAAAAAAAGCTAATCTCCACCTCTTTTGCTCTCCACACGGACTTTACCTGCATGCAACCATAGCCTGCTCAAACATGATTGGTCAATACTACTCAGACTACAAACTGAAACCAGAACGCTGCCGATACCAAAGTCTTGTCTCTTGTCTACAGATTCTGCATTTATATTCAGATATCTGTTTATAGAGATTAGTATCAGTATTAGTATGCTATTGGTGTGTTTGTGCATGAGATTATGCGTAGGGAGTGCGGGGTGTGTACTTATGTTGGACATCAGTTGTATTGTATTAAGCAGAGCCATGCTCACATTACTGCCCAGAAATAGCACCAGCTCAGTTCTGTAACCTGTGACATCAAGTGTGTGAGTGTGAGTTACACACCATTCTCTTAACCGGTGTCATCTGTGTGTTTCTGCGTGTACTGTGTGTATGTGTGCTTTTGACACTACTCAAAAGAGCTTTTATGTGCCCACCATACCATGTGTATTGAGCCGTGTCATGGTTCAGTGTGTGGGTAACTAAGAGGGCCTCAGACACGGGGCTCGACAGGGTCTGCCCTCAAGGGAAATCAGTGGAACGGTCATACAAAGACGGAGGCTAAATTTAGCCATGATGGTGGGATACAGTGAGATCTCCGCTTCATGCCAGTCCAGACCAGTAATCATTAGAGTTATTTAGTATGTTTTTTTTATTTTTTTTTACATGATATAATGTGGATTTCAACCAAATACACGTATAATTTAAAATATTAACACTGACACCAGAAGGTCACAGTTAAAACATGAAGCAAAGGACTGGAAGTTCCTGGAACTTCTCAAGAAACTCAAGCTGAGAATCACCCACACAGAGACTGGTCTAGACCAGGCTGGGGTACACATTAGCACACTTAGACTGCCATGTAAGACAATCGCACCAGCAGCCCAACACAAACCACCTGTCAGTGACCTGTTAAACATACTGGAAGGTCTCCTGCACTTTATTCCCTGTAGGATACATTCCGAATAGTTTGTAGTGGGGACCTAGAAGTTGAAGTTACCATTGCTTTGGTAACTTACAGGAAGTAGACAGATGTTTCATAAAGTTGCACATAACGCAAAACTCGCACAGAGCTGTGTTCTGGACAAATCTAACTTAAAAATATTCCCCATACAGAGGTTGTAGGACACGGGAAAGAAACCAGCACCGGATACTAGAGGTGCAACGATTAGTCAATCAATTAGTCGATCACCAGAACAATGATCTGCAATTATTTTGACAACTAGTTTCAGTCAATTTTCTGTTGGGAGGATTTGCTGCTTTTCTCTGTTTTATGTGGTAATTAATCTTTAGGTGTTGGACTGTGGGTTGGACAAAATGAGACATTTGAAGACATCACTTTGGGCTTTAGGAAATTGTCATCAGCAATTTTCACTATTTTTTTCCCCGGACATTTTATCTCATAAACCAAATGTTTAATCAATAAGGAAAATACTCGTTATTTGCAACCCTACTGGCCACAAACCAAATGCTGCTACGTTTGGTTAGTAAGTCCTCCAGCCATTCTGATGCTCCAGTTCCACTCTGAAAGTAGCCGATGAATATTGAGATGGTCCAGCCGGTGTAGCTGCTAGATAGAAAACTATTTGTAGCAATGAATCAACCATGCCAACTGGAATCAAGCCACAGTCTGTATCTATATTATAAACATATCATCAGCAGCAGTAATGCAGAACAGATGCAGGTTGAGAAGAAATTCTACAATGGCCACCGTGTACACATCCGTGAAAGAATGTGTTGCCAGTCACCCCCCACCCGGTCTGTCTCTGTTCACAAGCACAAATATTGTTGGAAAAGTGAGTAGGGGAGTGTGTCTGTTTAGGACACAGTGTCTTTTTTTGGAGTGGGGGGGAGTGGGAGTGTGTTTGTGCGTTGCATATTTCCATATTTTTTTGCATGTTATGTGTGTGTGTTTTTAAAAGCTGTCATGCGCGCACGCACACACACACACACACACACACACACACACACACACACACACACACACACACACACACACGTTCTGTACAGCTAATTCCCACAAGTCCAACTATTTCCAGTGTTTATTCTTTCTTTTGGTCAATTTAGAGTTGTCACGCTGCTGATAAATGAGCAGGGGGAAATTATACTTAATTGAATCACAATAGATCTGATTTATTACACACTAGCTTCACAAGCAAGTTAAGACGGTTCAATTTCCCCAGGTTGTGTGATTATCATTAGATGATAATTGGTGGTTGCACCGGAATATGAGATCGGGCTTGTGTGTGTGTTTTGAATGTCCTATATAGGTATTGTTTTGTTTGGAAGAACGTCTTGTTTTCTCCATATTGTTCATTCTACTCTGAGGAATCGCTTGTTCATTTTGTATTTTCCTTCCACCCACCCCCCCGCCTTTTTTTTTTTGTCCGCCTTCTTCCAGGGACATTAAGCCCGACAACATTCTATTGGATATGAACGGCCACATCCGCCTGGCTGACTTCGGCTCCTGCCTCAAACTCATGGAGGACGGGACGGTGAGTTTTTGCCACACTGCTGCTGATGCCTCCTTCGGGCCAAAGCAAACATGCCAGAGCTTTACTGACCTCCTTGTCAACCCCCAGGGGTCTCCCAGGAGGAGTGTGTGGTTCAGCGGCTTGGCTCTGCCTGCAGTTTATGATTCAGATGATTCTCCTAGCAAGAAAGAAAAAGAAAAGATTTCCCTCAGGTGTTATGTAAAAGAAAAGCGACAGGATGAAATAGATGATCAAAGAAGTGCCTCAGTTTGTTTCTCCAATATTAATATAGTGATGAGGTTATATGACAATTTGAAAAAATAAATTTCGTTATTGTTGGACTCTTCTTGGAACATTGTCTTAGACTAAAACGTCTAGATTGAAGCTTTGAATCATGATAAGAGACTTCCCGAATAATAAAGAGAGATGATGCCAACGTGTGATGGATCTGAGTTCCAACATCTGCTTTTTCTCTTCCACTATGGAACTTTTGGCTCTTAACCGAGACAATAATTTCTGAAAATTTCTATTTTTTCGTTATGAAACGTACTAATTTACTGCTTTGATTTAAATTCTGGATTAAGAATCAAATGTGCATTCTCAAAATTGCTTTGAAATACGTTAAAACAGAGCTCTGAAAAACTGTGTAGACAAGGGGATTCATTCTGTAGTGGGGGTCTGAAAGTTCAATATGCTCTTTGTTTGGTTGTTTGCTGGAGCGGTGGTATTCATCTCGCATGTTTCCAAGACATCAGCCTGTAACTCATCATCAACATACTTTCATTAGCATGCAGGCTGAACTTTCTTCAGCTCTGTGCTTCTTTTTATGTGAGATTATGTTTCTCGTGATATTTTTAGGATTTTTTTTTGGGATCCACTCTTGACTTTTGTTTTGTCCCTCTGCTAGGTCCAGTCCTCCGTGGCGGTGGGGACTCCTGACTACATCTCCCCAGAAATCCTCCAGGCAATGGAGGATGGGAAAGGCAAGTATGGACCTGAGTGCGACTGGTGGTCCCTGGGCGTCTGCATGTACGAAATGTTGTACGGCGAGACTCCTTTCTATGCAGAGTCCCTGGTGGAAACCTATGGGAAGATCATGAACCACAAGGTGAGCTTATAGAGTTGATTTTAGGCTGCTTCTGTGTAAATCACGTCACTAGAGTGCTAAGAAATATCAATGCTGTAGTAAAAGAGTTTTGAAACATAGGGTATATAAGCAAAAAGTAGAAACAAAAGCAGAGCTTAGGTGGAGGCAGAATAATTCCTTGAACATATTAGCCAACACTAGCTAGCAAGTTTTGTTGGCTTGTTTTTCAACAATGGCTGAAGAAAATACAAGTTTCTCCGAATATGTACACTCACTCCGCGAGTGTTACTTTCAAAAGTTAACATTAACCAATTGGACCGTCTCGTACACACTCACTCAATGGATGGACTATCTGACAGGATTACCTACTCACACACAACAAAGGGAGACGACACTTCAACAGTTTCCTCTATGTTTTGTCTCTGTCTCTAACGATGTTAGCTAATGCGCTAAAAGAGTTAGCATTATGAGAGAAATCATCCTAGTTCTCCAGTTTCTAATTAGGTGCACATGACAAACCTTTAGACACACAATGTTATCCATACCTTTAACAGACAATACTTTATTTAACCTTACCTGATATGAAGTGTGCGCTGCAAACACGAGCATTTTTGACGCTCGCCTCAGTCCAGTCCTTTTGTCTTATCTAATATAATTATCTTGTAATTGCAGTATGTACAAATAACAATGATTCTGCGCTGTAATCAGTTTTTGAACAGTGAAATGCTAAAATTCACCATCTCTACTCTCTGTTGCCTCTAATGCATGCCGTCACATTTTGCACAGGAGCGGTTCCAGTTCCCACAGCAGATAACAGACGTGTCGGAGGATGCAAAAGATTTGATCCGTCGGCTCATTTGCAGCCGAGAGCACCGATTGGGCCAGAACGGCATTGAGGACTTCAAGCACCACCCCTTCTTCACCGGTACGGGCTAACAAGTCTAACATAACAGCTGTCACAATGTCATCCGTGTCTTGAATGCTCTTTCTATTGCCAATATAAATGTATAAATCACATTTCAATTTTTATCTACAGGTGTGTGTATCAGCATGATTTGGTACCTCTTTCATTTAATAGATTTTCTTCATATACATTCAGTAATCATACAAAGTTGTGGCTTTCTTTCTCCAAGTATCCTTTCTAGGAGTTGCATAGTATGATATGCTTATTATTAGCAATTGACACATGTATGTATCTTGTGGATATTTTATTGTTGGCACATATAATTATTGATTATTCTATTTTCATCTTTTTTCTTCTATATGTTGTGTTTCTTTCGCCCTTTTCTGGTGACATTTCTTTATAAGCACTTTTTTTTTATCTCACCAGCACAATTCGTTTTACTCTTTTATGCATTATGTTTTTTGTGTCTTGTTATTTAAGCTCAACTTAAACATTGTATACTGCATATATTGTAGTATCCTGAAGAATGACAGTGCTAGCATGCCAACAGAAGATGAAAAACATAAAGAAATGAAACCTCATAGATAAATGATTTGACCTAACAGTATATTCTAAACAGACTTAATCAATGAATACAGTATCACTAATTGCCATTTCATCTACCCAGAGTTCATAGATTTGTGCCTGTATTGTATGCTTGTTAATAAAGGAATCATGGATCATCCTGTGCTCTAAGTGCCACCTCTCTTGTGTTCAGGCATTGATTGGGAGAACGTTCTTACGTGCGAGGCCCCCTACATCCCGGAGGTCAGTAGTCCTACAGATACCTCCAACTTTGACGTGGACGATGACTGCCTAAAGAACTCGGTAAGGGACCAACAGACCTAGACAAACACCATAGTCATTCATATTTTTTATAATCACTTTTTAGATGTGAAAATCTCACTTCTTTGTCATGTCTTTTAATACTTTTTCAGGAGACCATGCCGCCTCCCTCTCACACTGCCTTCTCTGGCCACCACCTGCCCTTTGTGGGTTTCACATACACAAGTAAATGGTAAGTACTACCATGGGGAATACGTATATACATTTATATAATATATATTTTTATGTATAAAAGATTATTTTTAACCACTGCCTAAATTTAAATTTTGGGCGTCATTTTGTGTCTTCCTTCACACTCATTATCATGATTGTGATTAGTGGATCTTTAGTGAACAGGTGGATGAAAACAAGTGAAGGCACTATTTTCCTCCAATAATAAGATGATTGATCCATTTTCACCTTTTTAATAAAGAGAACAAAGAACAAAGTCTGGCAATGTGTCATTATCTGGCTTCATTTGTAATTAGTCATTATACATGGAGAGATTTCCCAGACAAGCCTTCTCACTGTGTAGCATTCTTATCACTCCATTAAAAGAAGCGAGTATTGAATTAGCTTCCCTCCCTAATAAGGTGATGGTCATGACTTGCTGTAGGTCTTCACACTAAAGGCTACCCGTGAGAAAGCAACAAACCCGCCACTTTCTTATCTCTTCAAGGCTCAGTGATAATGGCCTTTTCCACTCTTTCTTTCCTTCCTCTTTTCTCCCACTCTGTCTCCCTCTCTTGCGTGTGCTCCCCATCTTCCTTTATGTCGCTGTCATTCCTTCTCCTCTCCTCCCTCTCCCCCTTCTTCCATGACTCAACATCCTCTCATCTTTCAACTCATCTCTATCTCTGTCGTCCACTTCTCTTTCCTGTTTCCCTTCCCCTGCTGTTTCTCTGCCATTTCCTTCTGGCCTCTTTCTTTCCCTTAACCAAACACTCTCATATATTGAATGTTCTGTTACTGATAAACACCATTATGCTCATTTTTTTTTAACCCCTCTGCCATTTTTATCCACTTTCCTCATTCTTTTTTTTCCCTCACTGGTACTGTTCTCAAATTTGTTCCCATCCTCCTCCTCTGTAGTACCCTATCCGACCGGGGTTGCCTGCGACAGCTGGCAGTGCAGCCGGGCAAGGCAGGTCAGGACCAGCTGGACCTGGATGTTCAGCGCAGCCTGGAGGACAGCCTGGCCACCGAGGCGTATGAGAGGAGGATCCGCCGGCTGGAACAAGAGAAACTAGAGCTGAGCCGCAAACTGCAAGGTTAGGCTAACGAAAGAGTCTGTCTACATTGCATTAGTGCATTCATTGTACATTTGTTAAGACATACATATATTCCCACATGCACTGTACATTCATACCCCCTTTCCACCAACGCGAACCAAGTGCTGGTTCTGGGCTGGTGTTAGTGCCAGTTCGCAGTTGGTTCAACTAGCGAACCTTCTAAGAACTGGTTTGCTTTTCCACGGGCTAGAGAGCCACGTCATTGTATCACTGTTTACGTCTGTATACGTCTCCGCTTTCCCAGCAACACTAGAGGCAACTTCAAG
>LKNJ01007963.1:0-10468 GCA_002120245.1 Maccullochella peelii | reverse complement strand
CAATTGGTGGCTGACTAAATACTTTTTTGCCCCACTGTATATATATATACACACACACTGAGGAGAAATATTACAATTACACATAATACAAGTCACACTAATTAATCTCTTGGTTGTCAGGAGAAGTGAGGATAGCAGTAGGAAAGTTATGGATGCTCTAAACCTTTGCTATCCAACAACTAGCAGGTGCTTCTTTTAAACACATATGAAGCTTTTTCCTCGTGCAGCTCAGCCGTCAAACTCAAATGCATATAACGTGGCAATAAATGGTTAAAGCTGGACGTGTCCTGACCGACGTTCTTCAAACATTGAATATCTGTGACCTTTCACCTGGTTTTTAAAAGGTTTTTCTGAGAAAGTGCAGGAATTGGGGGACGTTTAACAACCCCATTAACCTGTCTCGGCTCCGTGTCTGCCATTTATCTTACAACGTGGCTGTTAACCCCCGCTGAGCGTCCTGCAGCTCTTCATGGCTTCACATCACCAAGACACAGGCCAAGATTTAGTGTGAAAATTAGAGCGTTAAATAGACAATACTCTGCTTGGGCCGTATTATCCAGCAATCGAGCTGAATGGCATACAGTAGCATTAACGAGCAGCATGTGTGGAGGGAACTGCTGGTAACCCTCAAAGGTCAAAGGTCGGCTCAGACAGTAAAGGACCAAGTCACGTTTGGTTAAAATGAAAGTAGGGCTCCAACTAACAATTACATTCATCAGCATTTTTCCATTTTAATTAAAAAAAAAAAAAAAAAAGGCAGAAAATGACCAATAAAACACCCGTTATAATTAATTTTGCTTGTTTTGTCCATCCAGCAGTCTGAAACTTAAAATATATTCAGTTTACTGTCATGTGACGAAGAAAAGCAGCAAATCCACACATTGAAGAGGCCGGGACCACGAAATGTTTGGTATTTGAAAACAGAATTGTTGGTCGATCAGTCCAGACTGAAATATCTCACTATAACGACTATTGAATGGATTACTGTGAAGCTCAGACATTCATGGTCCCCAGAAGATGAATTATTTTCCTCATTCCCACTAAAACCAAACTCTTTCTTTTTGCACAATAATTTAAAATACTCATATTACACTGATATTGTATATAACTGTTTATATTATTTTTATTATCATATATGTTCGCACACGTGTAGCGTGACGGAAGCTAATTTCATCGTGCGGCCCTGTGTTGTAAAATGACAAATAAATTAACCTTGAACCATGAATGCTAGCATGCTAACATGCTAAACTAAGATGCTATACATCAGCATGTTAGCATGCTAGCATTAGCATTTAGCTCAAAGCATTGCTGTGCCTAAATACAGCTGCACAGAGCTGCTAGCATGGCTGCAGACTCTTAATCCCAATGTTTAAAAATTGATTATCAAAATTAATTTTCTGCCGATCGACTGATCGTTTCAGCTCTAAATGAAGGCGACTGTGCTGCTGTGTGCGAGCTCACACTCTGGATATTTCCCCGACATCAAAAGCTTCCCCCCTTCTTTAGTTTTTATTCTGCTCTCTCAAACAATACTCTTTGTGTTTGAGAGGCAGTTTGTTTAACTCGGAGGTGTGGTGCGAGCGGAGACGAGAAGATCAGAAAGTCGATCCCTCGCTGTGCAGCAGCCAGTGAAACACTCAGATAACCCAGAACTCCAGAACAAGGAGTCTTATCGCTGCGAATCATCAAAAACTGACCACTGTGCTCGCCGCTGGACTAACAATATGAACATCTAAACAGTCGCCCTCTGTACTTTGTGGCCTGATGAGCGCCAGATGTGAACGGCGTGAGCATCAGGTGGACGTGTGGGAGAGCAGAGTGGAGCTGCTGCGATGCTTTGATGGGGCGGTTTGATAAACAGACGGCGAGGAATCGGCTCACGCAGAGATTTATGTTTCGGATGCAACGCGGTGAACTCGCTGCTCCTCAGACGCTGCTGATATTAAAAAGGAGAGTAAAGGTCTCTCCGGTTGATCTGTTGTTATTTCATCTTTATTGTATTTGTTTGCATGTTAACAATACAGCAATTATAAAGATGCAACATATCTATACACACAAATATACTGAAATTAAAAGCAGGAGAAGTTAGAAGTTTGTTTAAAGGCTAAAAAAAATGGCCTAAAGTACGGTGGCCCTGAGAGCTCAATGCCCTGCAACTGGAAAACGCATGCAAATGGATAAAACACATTATGCAGCATAACAAATACAGAAAACACGACCAAATAATATAATTATTTCTAATAATCGTAGTAACAGTAATATATAATGTGTTTTCCATAATAATAGTAGTTAGAAATGTTATGTAAATTGACCTTACTTAAAATTACATTTAGTTTTATTGATAGCTGATACTTAAAGCTGCTCTTATCAACATTTTCATAATAATAATAATAATAATAATAATAATAGATTAAATGACTGTAAAGTGAATGTAGTAGACTTACCATCCACATTTTATCATCTTTCAGCTCATTGTTTTGGTTTTACAGCAACTTTACTGTTTCGGTTCATCAGCGTCAGTTCCAGGTGCAGCAGACAGCTGTTTTCAGAGAAAAAGCTTTAAAACCCACCTGTACACTTACCTGCTCAGCAGCAAACAGCAGACAGACACAGTAAGCAGCAAGCCGGTGAACATAGTGGAGCATTTAGCAGCTGAAGAGCCGGATATTTCCCTCAGGAGTTGGTGGAGACCAAAAACGGAGCTAAAAGAGAGGATTTACACTCATCAGGTGACACGAACACGACTCTGCTGGATGTTAAATAAGCAACTTTTTGCTAACGAGGTCGCCATATCAACTTGAAAGGTGATAATGTGTCAGTCTTGTTTCAGTTTCTGCAGGTTTAACGATAAATAATGTTGTATTTACATTTTTACCAAAAACAGCACTGTCCTTTACCTCCTTATCTCAGACAGATGTGACATTTTCAACTGTAAGTCAACAGATATAAATTGAAATGCATATTTCTGTCCCCTGAAAAACATGCAGAGGTCATGGTAGTGACTGCAGATATTCCTTTCAGGCTGTGTGTAATCCCAACAGGCTTCACTGATCAGATTAATAATCCTAGCCTGAGAGCCAAAGCACAGGGGTTTGACGAAATATGCCATCGTCTCTGTCTTCTTTCCTGTTCTTGCAGTGATGCTAATTGGCCTGCTGCGTTATGCCCACGTGATCGAGAAGCACCAGAACTGTATCCTCAACACGGCCGGCCTCTCCACCGCGTGGATCTGTGCCGCCGGTCTCATCATGGTGGGAAACTTCCAGGTAATCCCAATCTGATCAATCGCTTTAAAGCTTCAGGAAAGTGACAGCAACACATTCTTCAGGTTAATGGTTATATGTTACTTTTAGAATAGATGTTTGGTCCTATTGATGTTGGTGCCTCTTGATCATGTAACAACGTTTTAACTACTTAAAATCAAAGCTGGATGGGGCCACACACACCTTTTTAGGGGCCACAATGGCTCCAGGTTAACCAATAAATAATAATGTCGTTTCTTAATACACCCAATGCTAGCATGCTAACACGCTAAACTAAGAGGGTGAACATGGTAAACGTTATACCTGCAAAAACATCAGCATGTTAGCATTGTCATTGTGAGCATGTTAGCATGCTGATATTAGCATTAAGCTAACATCGGATGATTTATTTCTGTTTTGTTTTTCTGGAATTTGTTAGTCGTCATTACAGTTTTTGAGGGATCAGCGAGTCAAAGGTGGAGGAAAAAAATTGGGATTATGCCACTAAAATGTCCAAAGAAAAGGGTGGCAAGATAAAATGTATTGGTTCTTGTATGTCTTGAATTAACCATTTAAAGTTGGAGCACACAGTACAAAAGCTCAAAAAATAAATAAAGGATTGATTTCATGAAAACAATCAAATGAATGAATAAATAAATAAATAAAACTCCTCCACGTGCAAAGGGTTGCTGCATTTTCTTAAAATGTAAGTTACATAATTTTTTACATAACTTCCAAACAGCATTCATTCACAAAGAGAGAGATTAGTATCTCACTGTTCTTATTATTTTCACTGCCTCCGGCTATTGTGAATCACAATTACTTTGTTTGAAATTGTTTGAAGTTTTCTGCAGCGTCTCCCGGGTGTAGTCTAATTAAACTCAGCGGGGCATTTTGTAATTGCAGCAGTGTAACATGTGGCCTTACTGCTTAGATAAGACTTTACATGATTTATGGGTCAGTGCCATGGCAACTGAAAGCAGAGGGTCTCTGTGACCTCTATGTAACGTAAACAGTGTGGCAGTAACATTAGAGATGGAAAGGAGCTCAGACCCTCCTGCTCCTCTTTAACAAACACACAGATACTCTGAGCTAAAGTGGTGAAAACACCGAGTTAAAGGGGTTCTATTTGGGAATGTACAGGGTTCGTTCAAAGCCTTGAAAGTTTGGAAAATGCTTGAATTTTAACATAATCTGGTGTTTCATCATCATTCACAATCTTTGAACATTTGAAATGAAACGATCCCGTCGTCGTATTTGTTTGTCGTCTCCTGGAATTTATAGCAACAGTTTAGATGTGATGATAAAGGAGTCTGGAAATGTTTGGTTTAGGTACCTTGAAAGTGCTTGAATTTTACTCTTAAAAAGCTGTACGAACCCTGGAATGTATCTCTTTTTTTTTTTTTTTTTTGAGAATGCAGTTCAGCTTTTGGGACTCTAAGCATTCATTTTATAGCAATCTGCCCATTTCATGTGAACATTTTGGGGTGTCACATAGTAGATTGATGTTTGGTATTTGCGTATGTCGTCCTCGTGCAGGTGGGGAATGTGATTGGGTGCAGACGTACAGCCGCTCGCTATTTAAGATGGCTTCCTTATTGTCACAAACCATTATTCAAAGTTAGACGGTGTGCAGGAGTTCGTTTGCAACTTAAAAGAAAGCTCAAGTTTCACTCCACAAATTGGAGGATTGGTGTGGGCGATACCACAAAAGTTGATCGGGATCCGATGCCAAGAAACACCAATACTGGTACCTCGATTGATACTTTTTATTATTAAAAGTGGATCCTGTTTTATGAGTTTAATGCTTCATTAACACGCCTCTGATTACACCGAGTGATTTGCCAAACATCAGACGTTTACTTTTTCCATTCTTTGCTAATTACTTGTGCCCAGGACTTCAACTAATGTGAGATGGATCCAATTTTGTTTTATTGATCCGCCCACTCCTAACAGAGAAGGCTGTTAAGTCTCCAAAATAGCAAAATTATCAGTATATTGTTATCACAGAAGTAGTTGTTGGGATATTGAACATTATATCCTCAATGAAAAATCCATTGGGTGAGTTTAAAGGTAGAACTTTACTTCGACTGGATTATGTCAGTAAATACGACTGTGAATGATCTGAACCTGATCGGTACGCGTGTGTGTGCTGCCTCTGCTGGTTGAATAACGCTCCGCTGTGTCTCTGATGTGCTTCTCCCCCTGCAGCGCCTCAGCACTTTGTAGCGCTGCCAAGCCAAATCTCTATTGATGTTCTGTTTGTCCTGTCTGGAGATTGTCTGGCAGCCTCCCTGTTGGAAGTGTGATCTCTTTAAAAACAAGATGTTTTTGGCTGCGTGTTCCTGCCCTCGGTACAGTCATGATAAGTTCAGTTTAAGGAGGTGCTCTCGCGGCTTGTTTTGAGAAGAAGCTCAGTATGATGGTCACCTTTTTGTGCTGTTGCTTTCAGCTGGCAGATTTACTGTAGAGAAGAAGCGCACGTGTACGTACATGTACGCTTGTTCAGTAGATGCAGAGGAACATACTGTACGTACCTGTAAGCTGGCACCTGCACACATCCCTTCCGGTGCTGAGAGATTTCATGGCCTCAGGTGTGTTGGCTGTGCTGAACATGTGCTAACTGTGCTAACGTTTTTGTTGCCAGGAATGTAGCTCGGCATGCCGAGTTCAGCATTTTAATTTGACAGTGACGTTTATGTGTTCAGACATGTGCAGTGGTGGAAAGAAACTAATTTACTCAGCGCTGTAATTAATGTTCAGATACTACATTCCTACGGAAGCAGAGAACCGCTGTGCTTGCAATTATTTTTTTACATTTCTGTTCTTTCAAGCTCACGAGTTCATTATTTAGTTTCCTCGTGATAACGGGTTCATTTATCCTGTAGTCTTCTCTTTAAATGACGAGGACTGATCTGAATGTGATCTCTAACACAGGTAGAAATTGCATTAACAGTCTGATGCGTTGATCAGTAATGGGTTTAAGGCACTCCTGATCTCTGATAAACATTATGAGCAGGCTAATTAAAGGAAACAACCTTTTGTTTTCTTGTGATAACAAAATAATTAACTCGTGATCTCAAGATAACGGCATGAAAATAAAAATTATTTTTACTCCACTGCACGAGTGACCGACTGAGGATGCTCAGATGCTCCACAGAATGTTTTACAAGGTCCTTTGTGTCCGAAACTTATGAACAACACGTGATATCTGCATAAGTTTGTATATAAATTGTATTTTTTTGTTGATGCTGAAACTGCATGATTTAAATTGCAGTAACAGGTTGTTTATCAGCTCTCGAGATCACGACACAGTGTCGTCTCTTTCAGTGATGATGGAGATGATCTGCTTTTATAAACTGGTATCATAACAGTTTTTTCTCTCTCATCTTGTGTTTTCCTGGTGCAAGTCGCCTTGTCCTGTGACGTCCTTTTGTCAGATGATATTGTTATCCAGAGTGCCAGTGTGTTGGGTCACGATGACCCCTGTGCATGTGTCATTTGTGCTTTTTATCAGCTTTGTTGTGTCCAAATGTTCCCATAAGAAATGATGCTCGGATGCAGCAATCCCACCCTCGTCATAAAAGACGGTTTGTAATGTTGGTATATGAGGTAACTCTGTCTCCAAGAATACAAAGTTTAGGTGATAACGGAATAGTGAGACCTACACGATAACCCAAAACCTCCTCTTACATTTCTGCTTACTTTCCAACATAAATAATCCCCAACCAAACTCATACTATGCCATTTCCCTGAGATTAAATACTACCTACCTAATGTTTTGTGTGTTTAATCTGTTTATTTCTCAGGTGGATTTTGCCAAAGTCCTCCACTACGTCGGAGCCGGAGTGGCCTTCCCCTCCAGCATGCTGTTTGTGTGTCTTCAGTCGGCTCTGACCTACAGACTGGCCAAGACCCAGGAGGAGTACCGAATGGGTCACTTGCGTGTCGGGGTGGCCCTGCTGGCGCTGATCGCCCTGGTGCTCAGTATCCTACCAACCTTTTTTTTTAGCAAAAATCGACATTTTCCTAAAATACTCTAGGTATTTTTCTTGCTTGTTTTGTGAGTTTTGAGCTGTAAGATCAATGAAAATACCACTATCACCATCACAAGAAGACATTTCTACTACAATATCTACTCGGGCTTCATACTGTAGACACAGATACAGAGTTATTCCCTTTCAGCAACTTTCAGGGAACATCTGGTTGGCATGCAAGTACAGCAGTGTGTCTTGGCTGTCATCCTTCCAGAAATGTTCAGAGGTTATGTGTATAAATTGTGCTACATGGCCCTCTGCTGGAGAAAAAACACTCTTGCATCCCTTTGCATGAGGACAGCATGGCTGGATCCAAATGTCCGCCCTCTGGACTTTAAGCAGTGGTGGAGGAAGTATTCAGATCTTTTACTTAAGTAAAAGTACTAATGCTACACTGTAAAAATACTCTGTTACAAGTAAAAGTCCTGCGTTGAAGTATGTAACTAATCAGGAAAATGTACTTAAAGTATTAAAAGTAGTAAAATGTCCCCTGTGACTGTTCTGCTGTTATATCTGATATCATCAGATGATTATTCCTCATCATTCATGTAAAAGCAGGATTTTACTGTTGGAGCTCAAATTCAACTATGATTATTTTCATTCAGGATGAATCTGCTGATTATTTTCTCCATTAATCGATTGATTGTTCTGGTTTCTTAAAAAAATGCCGTCACAATGAGCCAGAGCCCAAAGCGACAGACCTCGACACTATCAAAAAATACATCAAAATAATTCAAAAGGAAAAGCAGCAAATCTACAGGAAAAATTACTTAAACGATTATTGAAGTAGTTGCCAATGAATTTTCTGTCAATGGACTAATTGACTAATCGACAATAGTGTCAGCTGTACTTGTGTAAACTGTTGGGTACTTTAATTTATAATAAAACATCAGATTGTATAAACTCTTCATGTGTTTTGAATGTAAAAATCTTAATTTGTAAAGTAGCTAAAGCTGTCAGATAAATGTAGTAAAAGTAGAAAGTGGTATGAAAAGACCATAGAGAGCCTTTGTTCTCCTTAACCTCTGACCACCAGGTGGAGTTTTCTTTTGCCAGGAGAGCTTCGCCCTGCAGCACGCCTCTGCCATCTTTGAGTGGATCTACTGCATGCTCATCATGCTCTTCTACGGGACCTTTGCCTTCGAGTTTGGCAGCATGTCGGGGGACACCCTGATGGTCCTGTCCAGGGGAGGGGGAGTGCAGGGCTTCTCCGCCTCTGAGCACAAGGCGGAGGTGGGCGGCGGCTCCAACCACCACCAGCCGGAGAGCTTATCAATGCTGTAACCGAACTGCAGCGTTTCCCAAACACTTTTTCTTTTCCTCGATAGAAAACGTCATGAGGTCGTGGAAAGATGCGAAGGAGAATTCACGAGGACTTAGGAAAAGGACGAGATCAGGCGGCAGCAGCTGGGGGCGCTGTGACAAACAGCAGCAGTCAAGTCAGATAGTTTCCAGCAGCCTTCAAAGAACATACAGGAAGTCACAGAAATATTTAGGTCCTGTTAGATCCACCTGTAGGCCACCTGTAGTCTGCAGACCTCATTCGGAGGGTTATGGCTGAAATAACCACACAAGATGAAACCAATGCACAACATTGCCTGTTAATTCTAGCGTTTCTACAAAATGTGGTGTTTGTGGTCAAAACTAAGAGCCAATCAGCTCTTTGATCAGGCGACAGCGAGGCGTTTCCCATCATGCCCTGGGTCTTGCAGTCGGTGCAGACCATGGATGCATTTTAAGAATTGGATACCGGACCCAAAGATGGCGCCTATTCAGTCCAAAAGGAATTGCTCGCCTGGTGCATATGCCAAAAAAAAGTTTCTAGCTTCCAGGTTTAGGGAGGAAAGCTCTGGTTCAAAAATTCATAACAGAAAGTGTCATAATTGACCTTGCTTGCAGTTCGAGGCGTCCCGTCAACCGCCTCAATCTCGTGAGGTAATCGGTGATGGATTCTGCGGAGGTCTGGCTCACCTTGAAGGAGCCCGGTATCTCCTTTCCTTTGGAGATCAGAAAGGAAGCATTTAGAGAGTTCGTCCAGCTCTTATCACGGCTGCCACTCAGATACTTCCGGGTCATTTCACTCGGTTAGGAACTATTCGACCGCAGCCTCGATCCTGGAAGCTGCATCCTGCATATCCTCACTATTGCACGCAGCCGTGGTGCCAAAGACTCAGACTTTTATCCTGCTTTGTGAAAGCACAGACCACGCTGCAAAACATTGTACAATGTTGTAAGTGCCTTTCTGAAACACTTAGGCCAGCAAAGAGATCCACATGTCCACACGGTCCTCGCTGTTTGCTTTAATTCTCCTAATGGAACAATCGCTCTCTGAATTCCTGGCTGAAGTTGCCTTTTATCAGGCTGAATGTCCTGAAGCGTCCTGGTGTCGCTCCTCGCCGAGCAGAAAGCAGTTTGTTTTAATGTTCGAGCTCTGTGTTTGTTTTTCTCAGGACGTTTTGTTACATAATCAGCTTTTGCTCTTTATCTCACTAGTAAGGTGAGGTTTTCCAAAAAACCTTTTGATAATAGATGGAAAGTTAATGTGTGCCAAGAATAATAAGTTTCTTTTAATGTGGTGTAAATGTTTATCTTCCACAGAAAGTCTCATATTGCCCAAATAAGCTCTGTTGTACATTTTGTTTTGTTGTATCTCACTTAAGCTCTTTGCCAAAGAAGTCGTATCATTGCTCTCAGTAACGACAGTCTTGCAGTTTTTATGGGACCAAACTATTCAGTAACTGTTTGATCGTATACAGAAATACTTTTCCAGGAACATAATGTTTAATAATAACATAATGTTTAATAATGTATGCAGAGAACAAAAGCATTAAAGCAAATGGAACAAAAAAAAGATTGTTGTGGTTTTATGCAGCATTAAAGAGGAAAAAAAAAAGCCTCTTGTTAAAATGTTTTATTGTTCAAAAACCATATTTACATACTTTTCCAGGACTAATGACACAGTATGTGCAAAGAATTAACTTTTAGACGGGAGATATCCCTCACAAGGATTTCAGATTTTGTAAACGTCTTTGGGAATCTGCTGCCTGAAGTGCAAAGCACAAGAGCACACTATTGCTGCTCCTCGGGCTGATTAGTGGGAATGCTGATTCAGCATTCACACTATTGTTATCCTGTTCTTTCTTTTTCTTCTTCTTCTTCTTCTACTTCCGTACGTTTTTCGCTGGCCTA
>LKNJ01007962.1:0-12026 GCA_002120245.1 Maccullochella peelii | reverse complement strand
CATCTTCTGATGGCTACTTCCAGCAGGATAACGCACCATGTCATAAAGCTCACATCATCTCAAACTGGTTTCTTGAACATGACGAGTCACTGTACTCAAATGGCCTCCACAGTCACCAGATCTCAGTCACCTTTGGGATGTGGTGGAACGGGAGATTTGCATCATGGATGTGCAGCTGACAAATCTGCAGCAACTTTGTGATGCTATCATGTCAATATGGACCACAGTCTCTGAGGAATGTTTCCAGCACCTTGTTGAATCTATGCCACGAAGAATTAAGGCAGTTCTGAAGGCAAAAGGGGGTCCAACCCAGTACTAGCAAGGTGTACCTAATAAAGTGGCCGGTGAGTGTCTATATGTATTGTAATACGATTTTATAAACACTCAGATATCGATACAGTATCGGCCTGAAAAGGTTCAGCTCTAGCATGAAGCTAAAGATGTTTTATGTTATAAATGACTGGCTACATGTCTATCTTTTTAAGTTTAAGTGAGCAGCTCTTTTCTCCACCCAGTTCTGTTAACCTGCCAGGTCTGATGATGCATGTTACGTACATATAGTACAAGTATTATTTCTCAGAAGTCTGTGAGACAGGAGAAGGAATGCTTTGGTTTTTCACTTTTCGGGAATTATTCTGTTACCACATCCACTAGAAATTTGCAGCCAGCATATTTTCAGCCTGCTGTAAAACACAAAACATGTTGGTAAACCAACTTTGAACAAACTTGGAAATGTGTGTGCTGAAGACACCTTAAAGACGCTCAGCTTCTGACACTGTTTCTGTGGCAAACTGAACCACAACAGAGATGTGCTCCAAGCATAATATGAGGCAGCAGCATCCAGAGAACATCCAGGCTCAACAGAAATGAATACCAATGACAGACTGTTAACCTGGGCTGACCACATGGAAAAAACCATTAAGCTTCTCTGTCTTTTATTTTATCAACTTTTAGTCTTTTACAGATAATTAGGGAACCATGAAAGGTCTTGGATTTATGTAACATCAGATTGAATGCATCAGAAACACAGTGTTGGTTCATTAGACAGACTGAACCTGCTTATGATAAATATATTCACAGATATGAGTGTATTTTTCTCCAACCAGTGTAGTGCTTGCTGATGACCAATATGTTCTTTAATCGGTCTCTACCATGTCCCTCCTGTCTTCCTGTCTTTTTCAGGCACTGATGTCCATTGAGAAAGGATGGCTGGCTGGAGGAGAATCTCTGAGACTAGACCCTGCAGGCTGGAGCTCCACACAGGACCAATTCCAAATAAGCTGCACCTCACAGACTCTGAATCAGTCCTGAGCGGTGTGGTTACCAAGCCAACAGCACAGCAGCCAGGTCTTATTACACAAAGAGAGAATTACTCTCCATCTGATGCTTCGAAATGAATGTGATACTACTCAAACAGACACTTGTATGAACCTGACTGATAGAAGGATGCTTTTGCTGAATGATGGAGTGTTCACACAAACCTGTGTGTGTGTGTGTGTGTGTGTGTTTTCTGAGGCCATGTTTCTTTAATGTCTTATTAGTCATGACATTGACTACTAAACCATTCCAGTGTAAAGACATAAGCTGTAAGTGCTGCCAGATGACAACATTTAAATACGTCAATGGTTTCCCTCAAAAATACAACAAAACAGACATGAAATCAGGACCAAAGTTTCCTGTGAACATAAATACATTTCTAATTTCAGGTTGCACTTGACTCACTGACTACATTAACATTGCATTCGTGCAGATGTGGTAGCAACACTAGTAAATAAAGGCACTGACTGAGCGTTTTGGGTTAGGGTTTATTTAAACTGCCGTCTCTTTATCATCTACATTAAGAAAAGTCAGACTCATTTTTCTATGGGTTTATATTTACGGTGGTTAAGTACATCAGAAAACATTCTCCTCTTAGTGGAATACTAAATGGTATTTGTAGTTTCTGGTTTTATTTGTCTGGTGTTTGTCATATCAGAGGCTCTGCAGTTGAATCAGAAATGTTGTTGTAATGACAACAGACTCCATCTTGGAGGTCCTTAAGAAAACATACTATACAGTTCACACAGCTGTATATGGAGCATGAAAATCAAGGTTATTTTGACCGAAAGTGATCCATTACTAAATACTTGTGTTACCTTAGAAAAGTCAAAGCAGTCCTTAAACCTGTCACTACTGTGTTGTTGAGAGTGATTTGACATGAGCAGCAGTTCACACAGACTGTGTCCGGAATCCAAATTTATCCACTACAGGGAGTTCTATATAGCAGACTGTATAGTGTGTCCACTACATAGGGTGTAATCATTCTCACTAAACCTTCAGACAACACTACAAAACGGCAAACACACTACATAGTAGGCTATTGTGTGACAACTGTTCAGTGATCCAGAGCCACCCAGACTGTGAACAAGCTAACATTTTAAAAACACAAACTCAACACTAGGACAATATTAAAAAAAATCATGTGTCTTCATTACTGATGAAAGTCATGAACCGTAAGTTGAAGAATGCAGTAGATAGAGGAGCTCCAGTTTGACCTGTCACACCTGCAAAAACTCAGAGTATTGGAATTAAGACCAAACATGTAGCTTGATCGGTTGGTTCTATTGTCTTATGATAACAATGTCAGTGTTTTTCTCAGTCAGCTGAAGTGCCAATACAGAAACTATCTGATCGTGATCGTGATCGTGATCATGATCGTGGTGAGTTCTTGGTGAATACTCAAAACCATAGTGTCAACATAGTCTTTGAACTTCATGTTGTCCTTCTGGGTGACGAGGCTGGATCTGATATAAGGCCAACTATCTGGAAGTCTCATGTTGAGACGCTGTAACTCTGATCTCTGCTGGTGCCTGGTGGAGCCTCTGTAGACATGTGCCCACAAACCTTTGAAATGACCGGACTTACTTCTCACTTTTACCTTTCCTAAGTGCCAGTGCATGTGTTGACAGACCATTGCTGAGCTTTAAAACCACGTTCCAATCATTTACTGTAAAATGTAAACGCATTAGGAAACACATTTGGGAGCACTAAGGTGGCTCTGAAGGTCAAAACACAACATTACACAAAACACGACATTTCACAAAACATATATATAAAAACCTATATATGTATATATAAGTACATATATATGTGTGTGGATATGTGTATATATGTGTGTATATATGTATATATATGTATATATGTGTGTATATATATATATGTGTGTGTGTGTGTATGTATATATAAAAAAAATAATAATTCCCCACTCGCCCCTGTGGGTGGTCTATTACTCCCTCAAGCTCAGGTCCTCTACCAGAGGCCTGGGAGCTTGAGGGTCCTGCGCAGTATCTTAGCTGTTCCTAGGACTGCACTCTTCTGGACAGAGATCTCGGATGTTGTTCCTGGAATCTGCTAGAGCCACTCTCCCAGTTTGGGGATCACAGCCCCGAGTGTTCCGATTACCACAGCCTTCACTTTCCACATCTTCTCTAGCTCTTCTTTCACCCCTTGGTATTTCCCGAGCTTCTCGTGTTCCTTCTTCCTGATGTTGCAGTCACTTGGGATTGCTACATCTATCACTACTGCCCTCTTATGCTGTTTGTCCACCACTACTATGTCTGGTTGGTTCACCATGACCAGCTTGTCAGTCTGTATCTGGAAGTCCCACAGGATCTTAGCTTGGTCATTTTCAACCACCCTCTGAGGTGTATCCCATTTTGACCTTGGGAATTCCAGGTCATACTCAGTACAGATGTTTCTGTACACTATTGATTATGGCGTTCCATGTACGCCCTGCCTGCTAGCATCTTACACCCTGCTGTTATGTGCTAGATTGTCTCAGGGGCATCTTTGCACAGTCTGCACCTGGAGTCCTGACTGGTGTGGTAGATCCCGGCCTCTATTGATCTTGTGCTCAGGGCCTGTTCCTGTGCTGCCATGATTAGTCCCTCTGTGCTGTCTTTGAGTCCAGCCTTTTTCAGCCACTGGTAGGATTTCTCGATATCAGAAAGATAGTAGGATTTCTTCTATCTGCCACTGGTACATACCATGCAGGGATTTGTCCTCCCATGATGGTTCCACCTGCTCTTCTTCCTCCTCCGGCTTCTGCTGCCTGACGTATTCACTAAGCAACTCATCACTTGGGGTCACCTTCCTGATGTACTCATGGATATTAGTTGTTTCATCCTGGATAGTAGCTCTGACGCTCACTAGTCCTCGGCCTCCTTCTTTCCACTTAGTGTACAGTCTCAGGGTGCTGGACTTGTGGTGAAATCCTCCATGCATTGTGAGGAGCTTCCTTGTCTTCGGTGGCCTCTATCTCCTCTTTTGGCCAGCTTATTATGCCAGCGGGGTATCTGATGATGGGCAGGGAGTAGGTGTTGATAGCTCGGACCTTGTTCTTCCCATTCAGCTGACTTTTCGGGACTTGCCTTACTCTGTGAAGGTATTTGGCTGTGGCTGATTTTCTTGCGGCCTCTTCATGGTTCCCATTTGCTTGTGGAATCCCAAGGTGCTTGTAGCTGTCCTCAACATCTGCTATGTTTGCTTCTGGCAGTCTGATGCCTTCAGTTCTGACTACCTTCCCTCTCTTGGATACCATCCAACCACACTTCTAGTCCGAATGACATTCCAATGTTGTTGCTGTAGATCCTGATGGTGTGGATCAGTGACTCGATGTCCCGCTCACTCCTGGCATACAGCTTGATGTCATCCATGTAGAGGAGGTGGCTGATGGTTGCTCCATTCCGTAGCCGGTATCCGTAGCCACTCTTTGTCCCCGCTGCTGTTCTGCATAGGTCTGTACCCTCTCAGCCAGATCATCACAGAGCATCTATATAGCATATATATATGTGTGTGTGTGTGTGTGTGTGTATATATATATATATATATACATATATATATGTATTCATTTGTTTTACTTTTTTTTTCTGCAACACCTATGCATTTTTTTTTATATTAATTAATTATCAGTGGTGTGTCTTTGTCCCACAAGTGTATAACATTTTCTACATGCTGGAGATAACACTATGAAAAAATGGCACAAAATGGATGAACAAGGTTTCTGCAGGACACAGCTGCATCATGACTGATACGTTGTATTGTCTCTGTGGTACTGTACAGTATTTGCTGGTGTTATAAGTCTTGCACTTGTCTCTTGTCCAACTGTTAAATAAGCTGCCGTGAGGAGACTACACATTGAGTGTAGAAGTCTCTGGCTGTGTCCGAAATCATTCACTACTCACTACATACTATATGGTCCACTATATAGTGAGTTTGCCATTTTGTAGCGCTGTCTGCATGTATAGTGAGAATTATTATACCCTATATAGTGGACTCAAAGTATTCCACAATGAATCGTGAAAAGTAGTGTACAACCGATGGTCATTAACCATGTACTATATACCATCATGCATTGCTCTGAAAGAAAAATATTCAAACGTACGAGAGGAGAGAAAGCGGAACGAAAATGTTTTTCTTTTTCATTTTGCAGATTGCTAGGGAATAGTGAATGATTTCGGACACAGTTTCATTTGTTTCTTGAATCAGTTTCTGGAGTTGGATTTCAGAGATGAAGAGATGTTCCAAAATACTCTTCAATTGTTCTTTAGAATTTTAAGAAGCGAAAAGGAATGCGTTTTTGAAAGAACTGAAGATTTTTTTTAAAACTAAAGGAACTTCTTTGAGGAAAAATTATTAGATTCTGTATGTTTTTACTGGTGAGAATAAAGATTGACTCACTTTTTTAACAATGTGTGGCTCTTGTGAAGAGGAGGATGGAAGCTGTCCTATTTTAGGTTGGGGAACATTTTTTTATTCATTTTTTTATGCCTTAGTGTCTTTGTGAACACATCAGATGTCTGACAAGGAAAAAAAGCTGAGTGACATAAGAATACTGCTGCGAATAAAAAGACGCATTGTAAAATTGCTTTAGAGGATCTCTCCATTCGGCACCACAACAAGAGAACAAAAAACACCAGCAGTGCAACAACCTCTTATTGATTTCAGGGTTGTGCTCTCAGTTTCCATTAGTGGCTTCCTGCTTTTACAAGCTCACAGCAGGTCCAGTCCAGGGTGATGAACCAAACAGCCAAGTCAGTGTGTAGTAAAGATCCCTATTTTCTTTCCTTTTTTCCACTTCCTTTGCTCACCTGCCTCACTTCCTTTCCTCTCCTTTCCTCATAACTGATTAGCTCTTGTTTTCACCCTTGCCACCCCTCATTTACCTGATAAAGTTCACCAGATCACTCCTTATTTAAAGATTGCACTCCCAATCACTCACTCTTTTGTGAGTGATTGTGAGTGATTCTGGTAAGAGGAGTTTCCTATTCTTTTAGTTGCTCTTTTGGTGTTATCCATTGTCCATGTTAATTTAACAGAGAACTTTATTTATCCTTATTTCCTTAAGATGGACAAATTTCTAATCCCTTGTATTTTATGTTCTTTCAGATGGACATTTGAGACAAATTTCTAATCCCTTGTATTTTATGTTCTTTCAGATTCAGCAGCCCATGTGTGTCTTCTCCTTTCCCTGTCTGTTCATGATGCAATCATTTGAGTTTTGGATAATTTGAGTTTGAGAAAAATAAACAAATTAATTCAGTTTTAATTTGAGTTTGAGAAAAATAAACCTTGTTCAAAGGACTGAGAAGCCCTGACTGCATCTTCCTTCCCATTCCTATGCATTCTGATCAGATGCCAATCTGATGATAGTCAACCTTTCATGCTTTTATGCTGAACCTCCTAATTTACACAGTGCTTACTCTAAATATTCCCTCTCCTTTAGTTCTGTTTTTGGTCTCCTCCAACTCCTGAGGGAAATATCTGGCTCTGGCTGAATGCTCCACTATGTTCACCAGCTAGTCTCTAACTGTGTCTGTCTGCTGTTTGCTTCTGAGCAGGTAGTGGACAGTGGCTTTTTACAGCTTCTTCTCTGAAAATGATGCTTTGAGAGCACTGAGAGGGAACCAGAACAATAAAGTCGGAGGACATAAAACCAAAACCGTGAGCTGAAACACAGATATAAAGCTCCATAGAGCTGAGTGGAACTGCTGAGTCCATGATAATTCTTAGACCCCTTTCACCTTACTGAAAGTCATGTGAGCCACTGATAATAGCTGCTTTATACTGACATCATCAAGGTCATCAAGGGTTCCCCCCCCCCCCAACCTCAAACCAAATGCTCCACCCTGATGGTAAATCTCAGTAAATATCTCCCAGAGTGCTTCAAGAATTTGTTTCTGGGGTGTTGAGCATGAAGGACCAGAAGAGAATGTGAAAGTCAGTGCAGTGTTTCCTAAAACCTCCAACCACTAATTCACCTAATTTGACTGTTTATTTTGATAACTTTTTGACAGCAGACCCCATTTTCAAAAAGTACACTCAAAATCTGAACATTCCAATCAACATGATAAATGAGTAATTCTTAGTCTTACCAGGGTTTATAATGCTTGTTATTGTGTGTGCTACACAATAATCTAGCTGTCATAAAAACACATTCCATCTACCAACAGGACATTTTAGCATGAATACATTTCAATGGTTTAACCTTTCTTTGAGTTTCAACATTTTTCAATTCAGTTTTATTTATATAGCGCCATATCATAACAAAGTTATCTCAGGGGCTCTTTTCATATAGAGCAGGTCTAGACCGACACTCTATATTTACAGAGACCCAACAATTCCCACCATCAGCAAGCACTAGGTGACAGTGACAAGGAAAAACTCCCTTTTAACAGGCAGAAACCTCGAGCAGAACCAGGCTCTGGGTGGGCGGTCATCTGCCTCGACCGGTTGGGTTGAGAGAGAAGGAGAGAGCGAGAGCAGTTTTTGGTGACTGCCCTTTGTGGTGACATGGAATCCACCTCACTTTGGCAAAATGCAATGCAAAAGGTGTTGTGGGGTACCACTAAGGGCGTTTTCACACCTAACCTGTTTGGTTCAGTTAAAACGAACCCTGGTGCGTTTGCCCTGTTAGTGTGGCTCGTTAGGGCAGGTGCGAACACAGTAATCGCACTCAGGTGCGAACCAAAACAACCAAGACCCTTTAGAAGAGGTGGTCTCTGTCCGGTTCAGAACCGGTGGTGGGAACATGATCCGACCTAACTACACAATATATTCCGCAAGTTTGAGCTAAATGGCTCCTGTAGCCAGGTGTGGTTTGCATTCTGGGATGTGGCAGAGCACGCAAACCAAACTGCCGTCTCTTTATCATCTACATTAAGAAAAGTCAGACTCATTTTTCTATGGGTTTATATTTACAGTGGATAAGTACATCAGGAAACATTGTGAGATAACGTTCTCCTCTTAGTGGAATACTAAATGGTATTTGTAGTTTCTGGTTTTATTTGTCTGGTGTTTGTCATATCAGAGGCTCTGCAGTTGAATCAGAAATGTTGTTGTAATGACAACAGACTCCATCTTGGAGGTCCTTAAGAAAATATACTGTACAGTTCACACAGCTGTATATGGAGCATGAAAATCAAGGTTATTTTGACCGAAAGTGATCTATTACTAAATACTTGTGTTACTTTCTAAAAATCAAAGCAGTCCTTAAACCTGTCACTACTGTGCTGTTGAGAATGATTTGACATTTCTTCAACCATTTCTAGTAGGAGCAGCTAGCCGGAGAATGAACCAGCAATGTTTCTCTCACAAAAATATGCACTAGTTAACAACACAGGACCTTCTCCCAGTATTAACTTTCTTCTTCTTCTTAGGTTTTAATGGCGGACTACAAACCAACGTCAATGGTGCATGCCGCCACCTACTGTTAGCGTATGTAACATCCCCAGACACATCTGACCAATAAGCGGAGTGATTGTTCTCACGTGGTTTGTAGTGATGCATTTTAGTTTGCTTGGATTTTTCCTCTGTGTGAAAAGAAACCGAACCAAGGGGAAAACGCTCCAAGTTTACAAACTAATCAACAGATTTGGACCAGAGCAAACGATCTATAGATGTGAAAATGCCCTAACATCGCAGCCACATGTGTTAGTTGAACATGGTTTCAGGCTTTCCAGCAGGTGTTGGACCTGCTGCAGGGATTTAAGCCAACACTGATGTTGGCTTATGAGGCCTGACTCGCTGTCAGCGTTCCACCTCATCCAGAAGGCGTTGGATAGAGCCAGTCAAGTTCTTCCACAGCAAACTGGGAAACCCATTTCTTCATGGAGCTGATTTGTCATATTGAAACAGGAAAGGGACAAACTGTCACCACAAGGTTGGAAGAACGTTGCTGAACGAATACATGAACGCACACTCTTTCACTCACTCAGCCAAATATGAACACTCACTCACTCACTGGCTTGCTTGAACGCCTTCTGGGCTCTGGCGCAGGGTTTTCTGCCAGAACAGCTGTCCAATCAACACGCGATAAGCATTGCGCACATATCACGGACCAAACAAAGAGTAATTTAAGAGCTCATACTCATAGAATGGTGGTATACTATTCAATTCAATTCAGTTTTATTTATATAGCGCCATATCATAACAAAGTTATCTCAGGGCACTTTTTCATATAGAGCAGGTCTAGACCGACTCTTTATGTTTACAGAGACCCAACAATTCCCACCAAGGGCAAGCACTAAGCGACAGTGGCAAGGAAAAACTCCCTTTTAACAGGCAGAAACCTCGAGCAGAACCAGGCTCTGGGTGGTCATCAACCCCTTGGGTTGAGAGAGAGAGAAACACACACTTCCACAGTCTCCCATATGTGCATTTAAGGTTTACTCAATAACCCTGGCTGTAACTCGCTTTTATCTGTATAGCTCAGTCAGTATATTACACTTTCTATGGCTCAATTCAAATTCAAAATATTCACTATGACACCTCACAGGAAAAATAACTAACTGGCTCACGACCAGACCATTTGAAGCCTCAGATGTGTCAGTGGCTGTGATCTCACTCTGATGTCATCCTCAGCTTGACATTTGACCATCAGTTACAGAACAGGCCAGTGGTTTGAGTCTTAGCTGAGTCTGGACTTGAAGCCAGCTCACTTGTCAGGGGCCCTTCCACAGGCCATCTCCTCTTCTGTAGCCATGTGTACATTGTCCACAGCTACCGGTGTGTGCATACTGCTGTGCTTTTGCACTCTCACACTGGCTGTGTAAAAATCTATGCCACCCATAAAGTCAGCGTAAAACCAGGTTATATCTGCAGATTTCTTTGTTCAATGCTTATCATTTGGTCAGTTTTACCAGCACACATCTTAATGTTTGACTCATATATTTCCTGCAGTGGACCTCCAAAATGTCAAGATTGTGTTCCCACGCAAGCTGGACAAATGAAAGTTGTTGTGTGTGACGATCAGCTGATTAGAAGTGATGAAGACTCGGGGCCCAATTTACTGTGTTCTACTAGATTTACTGAGATCACTGTCTTTCTGGAAAATTCTCCGCCTCTGAAAAGGAGGCATATACTCCAGAATGTCATGAAGAGTGATCAGATGAATTGCAATTAATTGCAAAGTCCCTCTTTGCCATGAAAATGAACTTAATCCCAAAAAAAACATTTCCACTGCATTTCAGCCCTGCCACAAAAGGACCAGCTGACATCATGTCAGTGATTCTCTCGTTAACACAGGTGAGAGTGTTGATGTGGACAAGGCTGGAGATCACTCTGTCATGCTGATTGAGTTAGAATAATTCAATTCAATTCAATTCAATTCAGTTTTATTTATATAGCGCCATATCATAACAAAGTTATCTCAGGGCACTTTGTCATAAAGAGCAGGTCTAGACCAACTCCTTATGTGTACAGAGACCCAACAATTCCCACCAAGAGCAAGCACAAGCAACAGTGGCAAGGAAAAACTCCCTTTTAACAGGCAGAAACCTTGAGCAGAACCAGGCTCTGGGTGGGCGGTCATCTGCCTCGACCGGTTGGGTTGAGAGAGAGGGGAGGGAGAGAACGAGGGAGGAAGAGATAGAGAGAGAGAGAGAGCATGAGGAAAGTGAACATGCAGTAGCACAGCACTGTTCAGTTCGAGATACAGATGTAAAGCAGTAGTGAAATAGTATTAATGTTAATACAAATAAAAGTAATAGCAATGTGATAGTAGTAATACTAATAATAAGTCCATAGACAGCAACAACAGCAGCAACTGCCGAGCAGCAGCACGGGGGCAGCAGATGGCCCGCATCACAGATCCAGGCTCCGCAACCACAAATCGCAGCTCCGCAACCCCAGATCACGACTCTGTGGCTCCGCAACCCCAGATCCAGAAGCTGTAGCTCCGCAACCACCGATCCAGATTCCATAGCACCGCAGCCACCGGTCCATACCCTGCAGCTCTGCAACCACAGGTCGAGACTCCGCAGCTCCGGAGGCAGAAACACTCGGAGAAAGCAATAGAAGGAAAGCGAGAAAGAGGAGAGAGAGCAACAGAAGGATAGATAGAAAGAGGAGAGAAAGGGAAGCAGTTGAGTTAGTAACAAGCATTAATGTGATAAGAGTACGTACAGATGGAGAGGGAGAGGAGGAGAGAGGAGCTCAGTGCATCGTAGGAAGTCTCCCGACAGTCTAGGCCTATAGCAGCATAGCTAAGGGCCTGTCTAGGCCTCATAGCAGCATAACTAAGGGGTGGCTCAGGGCTCACCTGAGTCAGCCCTACTATAAGCTTTATCAAAGAGGAAAGTCTTAAGCCTACTCTTAAATGTGAGGAGGGTATCTGCCTCCCGTACACAAACGGGAAGTTGATTCCACAGAAGAGGAGCTTGATAGCTGAAGGCTCTGGCTCCCATTCTACTTTTAGAGACTCTAGGAACCACAAGGAACCCTGCATTCTGGGAGCGCAGTGCTCTGGTGGGGTAATAGGGTACTATGAGCTCTTTAAGATATGANCGAAGACTTTTGGAGGATGGCCTGGTGTCAAGAAGGGCAGCAAAGAAGCCACTTCTCTCCAGGAAAACATCAGGGACAGACTGATATTCTGCAAAAGTTACAGGGATTGGACTGCTGAGAACTGGGGTAAAGTGATTTTCTCTGATGAATCCCCTTTCCGATTGTTTGGGGCATCTGGACAAAAGCTTGTTCGGAGAAGAAAA
>LKNJ01007961.1:0-10471 GCA_002120245.1 Maccullochella peelii | reverse complement strand
CACCCCATCCACTTCGAAGCTCAACTCCACCTCGGTGAGTGGTCGAGTCCCCGGAAGGTGCGGATAGTCCCGACGATCACCATCTTTGCGGCCACTTCAGGATCCTGAGAACAGGGACAAGCGGGTGCCCTCAAATGGTGACCGCCCAAGGTCAGAGGAACGCCCGCACCACTCCGGAGCCTCGGCAGGCAGGTCCTCCCACTCGTCTGAGTCCAACTCGTCCAGGTCATCCGGCGTCAGCTCGTTCCACTCATCTGAATCGCTGTCATACATGGCCAGGAAGAGGGCCTGTCTAGCCCGCTCACGGTCTGCTGAGTCCAGTCTTGGTTGGTTCATTCTGTCACGACCGTCAGGGAAAGAGGACCCAAGCGCAGACCAAACAGTTTATTGACTAACACAGAACACGACTAGCAGGATGCACGCAACATGAACAATGAACCGACAAGACACACAGGGAGCAGAGAGGTATAAATAGAAACAGACTAACAAGGGAAATGAACAAAGGTGAGTAACTAAGAACAGGTGGAGCAAATCAACAGATAATCCAGACAAGGGGAAAACACTAGGTCAGAAACACAGGAAACCAGAGACGACAAGACCACATCATGACAAATTCATTGAATAGTAGAACTGGAGGGGAGGGACCAGCTGTCCGCTTTACCAGCTAGAATGTAAAGGGACTAAATGGATCAGTGAAGCGAGCTAAAATATTAGCTCACCTTAAAAATTTACAAATTGATTGATTGCTTTTCTTCAGGAAACCCAACTGATAAACGAAGATCATACTAGGCTAAGGAAGTCCTGGATAGGGCAAATTTTTCATTCCAACATCAAGGCAAGGGGAACAGCCAATTTAATTCATGAAAAGATTCAGTTCACTGTAGATGAAGTAGTCTCGGACCCACAGGGACGCTTTATCATAGTACCTGGTTTGCTATTCCACATCCAAATTGTACTTTTATGCTCCTAACTGGGATGACACAGGTTTTATTAACAAATTAATTTCTTTAATCCCCAATTTAAACTCTCGTTACATGATTTTTGGTGGTGATCTGAATTGTGTCCTGGACCAAGTCTTAGACTGGTCAAACCCTAATCACTGTTCTCTTTCTAAAATGGCAAAAACTATCTCTACTTTTATGACTGAGACAAGGTGCATAGATCCTTGGCATTTTCTTTACCCCCAAAGCAAAGAGTTTTCTTTCTTTTCACCTATCCACTCTTTATAGATACAGCTCTCATCCCCTCAGTCAGAAAGGCTGAATACTCAACCATCGTAGAATCTGACGATGCCCCCGTTTTGCTGTATATTATGTTTGCCCTAAATACAAATTTATTAGCAGATGAAGACTTCTCTGAACATATATCTACTGCATTAGATGACTTCATTCTAACCAACATAACCGACTCAATTTCACCGTCACTGTTATGGGAGACACTCAAGATCGTAATCAGGGAAGAGATAATTTCCTATTCCTCAACACTGAACAAAGCAAGGAAACGAAAACAAGAACAAGAACAACTCATCGACTCTAAACAAATTAGACCAACAATATTCCATTTCTCCTACACCTGAACTCTACAAAAAGGCTAGAGCTTCAGTCACAGTATAATCTATTATCAACTGAGAAAACAGAGCGATGTCTACTTCGTTCTCGCCTTTTGGCCCATCAATTAAAATCTAAATCTGCCTCACAGCTCATCCCATCACACCACCTCCCACGTGAAAACGGTGGAACCTGTTGAAATGAATGATACTTTTAAAGCTTTTTACTCACAATTGTATACAACTTAGTTCCCCAAGGAAACCTCAACAATTAACCACATTCTTCGAAAACTTGAAAGCAACTACCATAAGTCAGGACCAGAAAATTGAATTAGATAAACCAGTGCTACTCGAGGAGGTAATCGATTCCATCGAGAAGATGCAGAGTGGAAAGGCTGCTGGCCCAGATGGTTTCCCAATTGAGTTTTATAAAAAAAATTCTACCAAACTAGCCCCCCCCTTCTACTTGACATGTTTAAATATAGTTCTTCCCACTCTCAAGGGCTACAAGACAAGACTGTCCTCTTAGCCCCCTCCTATTCGCCTTGGTTATAGAGCCCCTCTCTATAACTCTCAGATTTTCATCACTTTTTTGGGGCATCCTTAGAAGAGACACAGAGCATAGGGTTTCCTTATATGCTGACGACCTTTTATTATTTTTATCTGACCCAGTGTCAACTGTACAGCACGTAGTGTAGACCCTACGCAACTTGTTCAGGGTATAAGTTAAACCTGTCAAAAAGTGAATGTTTCCGTCAATAGCCTTGCCCTAAAGATAGAAGATGGAGCTTTGCCGTTCTACA
The DNA here is from genome assembly GCA_002120245.1 of Maccullochella peelii. Classification (NCBI taxonomy): domain Eukaryota; kingdom Metazoa; phylum Chordata; class Actinopteri; order Centrarchiformes; family Percichthyidae; genus Maccullochella; species Maccullochella peelii. The sequence continues at coordinate 8,122 of LKNJ01007961.1, read as the reverse complement.
TATCTAAACCTGGCTTTAAATACCATTATTTAATTATGGCATTAATATTACTCGAACCTTTTCCAACCTGAAAGATAAAAATCTTACACCACTGATTGACAAAATCAAACTTGATTTCCAGAGATGGAGTGCTCTTCATTTGTCACTGGTAGGTAGAATTAACTGCATAAAAATGAATGTTTTACCAAGGTTCTTATATTTGTTTCAGTGTTTACCTATTTTCCTTTAAAAGTCCTTTTTTAAATCTAGACGAGCTGATTTCATCCTTTTTGTGGGGAGGCAAACGTCCCAGAATACGTAAGGAACTACTTGAAAGATGCAGGGCAAAGGGTGGATTAGGCCTTCCAAAACCTCTGGTAAAGAACTAGTATAGGGCAGCAAACATTCACAAGATTGTCCACTGGTTCCACTCTCCTAATTTAGACTGGTGTCTGTTTGAATCAAATTCTTGTCCATCAACATCACTCCCAGCATTAGTCACAGCTAAGCTACCCCTTTCTCCCTCTCAATATACTACTTGCCCCATTGTATCTTCCACATTAAAAATACGGTCTCAATTCAGACAAAATTTCCATTTATCAGATTTCTCTATCCAATGCCCAATATGTAAGAACCACTCATTCCCCCCTGCAAAATTGGACTTTTCCTTTTCACAATGGAAAAAGCTGGGTCTCCAAAAGTGCAGCGACTTATATATCAATGGGATCTTCGCAGATTTTAGTGCCTTTTCCAATAAGTATAAACAACCCCCGTCAAACCTATTTTGCTATTTCCAGATCTGAGATTGCGTTCGGAAAATTAGCCCGACATTCCCAAACTTGCCGCCAAAGACAGGATTAGATACCATCTTGCAACTCTCCCACACCCAGAAAGATCTCATTTCACGTTTGAACTAGATTAAGCTCAGGCGTGCACATGTAGTAAGGTGTACCATTCACTCTATCAAGGGCACTATCCCATGTCTCCTCAGGTATCACAAACCCCAGCTCTTTGCCCAGTCAGATTGGATTTTATCTAATGTAATGTTTTTAAGGGACATAATGATATCAAGCAAAGTATTACAAGGCCAGACTATCTAAAATATATTCAAGTGTAGATGGAAAAATGCAACCGTTGCCACAATGCAATAGCAGATCCTGTCAAAAACACATAAAATGGCAACACTGTATAATCATACCTGCAAACTTGCAAGAGGTAAAAAAGGTGACATGTTTGTAAACTGAACCCCTGTAGGGGGGTCTGGAGGCATCCTCCCCCAGAAGAAAATTTTTGTGATTTTAACATGTAAACAAAGCATTCTGGTGCACTCTGAGAAGAAAATAAATTAATTTAGTTTATTTCTTCAGTCTTTTGGCCTGTACAAGTCTTTCAAGTGCTCGTTTTCGCTGCTCAGCAACGTGCCTCTTACTTGCCCCAGTTTCCTCCTCTACCACTTCCACCCTTTTCTCTGCAGCATTTGTAGATGGCTGGCAGTCAAACGCCATCCTTCTCTCTGACTCTGAGCTACTTATTTTGTCGCTGGGCCTTGTCTCTTGTTCCTGCCGAATATTATCAGCTGGCTTCATGGCCTCCTTTTTCATGATCATAAAACTTATTATTACTAGTAATTTAACTATTTTACCTTCAGCATTGATGATATTTTATAACCTGTTTAAGCAGAAAAGCCTAACCAGGGACAGGGGTTGCAAATTAGCCTTGGCTATAAATCCTTCATGCAATACATTGGTAGCATGTACTCTGTAACTTGTTGCAATGTTTTCTTGCATTGTCCCTGACAAATAAACTAATAAATAAATATGCATATATAATTACTATAACAATCACTTTTGATTGTTAAGGTCCTGTGATGGTTATGATCTCATTACAAGGCATGAGCATAGAGTCATGATGCATTCAAGCAGTAGGCAATCCAGAACTATTGTAATTGTTTTTTTTGTTTGTTTGTTTGTTTGTTTTTTTTGTTCTCTTATTTATTTATTTTTTGTTGTTGTTCATAGTTTCTGTCTGTTTTGTTCTGTCCTGGTTTCTCTCCTTCCATATTAAGTACTCCATTCAATCTTGTGTCATTGATGGTATTTATTAGTATAGTTGAAGGCCTTATTTCAAAGGACAGAATAAAGGTTTGTATTGTTTATTATTCTTGAAATTCATATAAAAGAACCCTGGGCAAAATATGACTCTCAAACAAATCCTTAATGGAAGACCATTTGTTTTCAGACCACTGAATTGACTACAACCCCTGCTGATTTTTTCTCTCTATAGCCACTCCGGGGCTCCGTAGATTTGTTTTGATTTCTTTTTGTTTAGTTGTAAACTGGATTGGGACTGAACTGTTTGGGATTGTGTGGAAAGCAAAACGGACTGAGTGGATTGACCTGAGACTGTGGAACGAGAAATTCACACTTACACACACAAATATCACTTGCTTGTTTGATTTAATACACATCTTGAACAACTGAATTGAGCTGTGGTCTATTTGTTTTTGCAGTGCTTCGCCCAGAATGCCCATTTCTCTAGCAAATGCCTTGGCATCTTTCATGGTGCCATTCCACTCATCTTCCGAGCGCATTGCATCCAGTTGGGCCTTTGTACTTCGAATGAGCGATGAGGCAGAATTCTCTCAAGTGTGTGGAGGTGGAGTATGAAGGGGAATGATGAGACTTTCATTTTAAGGCCAGCCGTCTCTACTGACCCCTCTTTGTGGGCTTCTAGTGTTGCCTCCAGCACTGTCAATAGCACCAGCAGGTGTCACAGGTTAGAACTCTTTGGCTTAACTGAGTTTGAGCTTCAATGAATAATGTGTGTCTTGTATTGCTGTTTGCATTAAAACTGTACAGTGTCTGAACGATGCTGAAGAACTCCGAGATGTGAGGGATAACACTGATTGTATTGACCAACACCAGGTTAAGATGGTGAGTGTGGCAAGGTATGTACACTGCATGTGGCACTTGCTCCTTTATTCTTGCCTGTTCACCGTTCACCCTTCCCTGCATAACCCTAGCACCGTCATAGCACTGTCCCACACATAGCTGCACGTCTATGCCTTGACTCATTAGCTCTTCATAGATAGCATTAGCCAGTGCTTCTGCACTAAGGTCCATCATATGGTAGGTACCGATTGCTCGCTCTTTTATAATTCCACTGTGAACATAGCGGACGAAGATGGCAAGCTGTTCTCACTTTGATATGTCTTTAGTTTCATCTACCAATACAGAAAAGAAACTAGTCTCTTTTACCTCATCAATGATGGTCTTTTTTATCCTTTCCCCCAAAACACATATCATGTAATTTTGTGCGTCTGATGAAGAATAATGTCCATATCTCCTGTCAGTTTTGGATTTGATGTTCTTGTCACTTTCTGAAAGGAAGGAAATTTCCCTTATTAGTAGAACTGTCCTCCTCATTGTGTCCGCAAAAAGGCAAGCCCTGTCGCCCGAGCAGGGCTGTAACTCGGAACAGCACTTTCCCTGTTGGCGTCTATTGTGGTGGCAGTCCAAGTTTCCAGAATTCACTTTTGAAGTTTGCCCATGCCACCACAGCACAAATGTGATGTTTACTGAGTGCATGTCCTCTGATCTGGGCCTGAATGTTCTTTCACCTGGAAAATCCATTATCAATGATGGCCTGAGCCCCATACCTGTCTCCAGGTTGATGCACCTCCAAAGTGGCGGCAAGCGAAACAAAAAATTGAGTCAGTAGATGCCGAATATTCAATCCACTTATGTTGGTCATAATGGATGCTGGAAAATCGTCTGCCATTCGACATGGTTGAGTTGGCGAGTCGGTTATAATCCTTGATATGTCCCTGACCCCAACTGCAGTTGCTGATGTTCAGCTAGCAGTAGCTCTAGCTGTAGGCTCGCAGTTGGTTGTAGAGTTAGCCGGCTGGCTAGGCAGAGGAGGACACTGGCAGCTGCTCAGCAACAGCTTGCAACACCGCCCCACTTGACTGCATTTTAGATGATGCATCTTTACGTTTTGTGAAAAATCCTTCAATTGATATTTGTTTTCTTTTCATCTCTTGTTAGTTTTCATGTTCGTTAAATGCAAACTAGCTAGTGTCTGATTTTTTGCCCTGGCCTAATCACGACGTTGATAAGCTTAGCTACGTCATATGTAACGCACACATACAAAACACTCAAAACGTGCAATATTGATACATATACATACCTACATACATTATATATATATTTATATACTGTATGTGTATGTCTTTATTTACCACGGGAAGATTTGTTGAGCACAAATTATCAATTTTAAAGTAACACAAGTGAAATTAGTTTCTTTTTTTTCTTTTTCAAAAACCTGAGTCCAAGGTATGGCTCCTGCCATACCACAATTTATGCCTATGGTGTTAACAATATATTAAGCTGTCAAATGTTATATATTATACATTATATTAAACTGTTAAATGTAGTGAAATGTTCTAACAGTGTCAACTGCAGTTGTAACGTCTTCATAAACGTAACATGAAATGTTTTGGCACCTGTGATGTGGATATTGGAAAATATCTTAACAAAAGCAATAGACAAGGCAAGAGATGGTTTTTCCTTTCTTGTATTTACAATAAAAAAATTTATAAATAGGTCCTCAAATAGAAGGTTCCAGAAGTTGAGAGACTACAGTCATTATGTGCTGAACTGCAAGAGATCAGGATCAGGAAAATATAAATGTAGGCTGTTTCAGGGTTACTCTCATCATTTCATTATATAGTTTGCTATACCTCCACAATCCATTCTGTGTTTGATACAATGAGTTCAGAGTGATTTAACGGTATTATACATGTTATTACTAAAATTATAGTGCATTGACTGCAGTATTTCTTGTCAAAATAATTGTCAGTGTAATCTAATGTACAGCTTGTCAGGTGCTTTTAGCGACTTTGTTGACTGTTTTCTCATGTAAGTGGAAAAATAAGACACTAATTGACCCTATGAGAATGATGGCACTAGGTAATGACTTGTATGATTGCAAAAAAAAAATTGAGCTTAACAGAAATCTACTTCACTCACATGTATTCCTCTGCTCTTATGCTTATTCACACCTCACCCTTTCCCCACTTTCAATTTAAATTCTACAGCCAACTCCCTCTTAGAGTGAATCTCCAATCACTGCTATTTTCTTCTCCAGTCCATAGTGCCAGTGCGATCATCTGCCACCAGCAGCATTAGGACAGTTTGGAATGCAGATGATGATGGCTGGTGGGATTCTGTTGCTACGTGACGACAGGCTCATTAGCCTGAAATGGGGTCTGTGGAGCTTTGAGTTTATGAACTAGTCTCTCCTGATTGAATTGAATTTGCATTCAGACTGCCTCAACAAACAGTTTTCAGTAGGCCTTCTGTAGAAAAGGACCTTGTCATCGTTTGAGTTTTGATAAGGGCAGTGCAATATAGTGTGACTATAACAAAGTAATTCAATTCTATTCCATACCATTAGAGACAAAAATCAATTCGGTATTGAATTTTTAAAAAGCTTGATACTTGAACCGCAACATCCCTGGCATCCTGCCTCTTTACTATCAATGTCCGATAAAGGTGTAAATGCCAGAGACAGTTCTGAGAAGAACTCTAATCAGGCATTATGACAAAAAGCGCTGAGGGCTGGATCTTATACTAACTGTTGCATTTTGCCCCCTAGAGGCAACTTAACTGGAGACATGGCAATGAAAGCTGTTCAGCTTCAACTCAGCTGCCAACGACTGCTCTTCCATCTTTCCCCACTTCCTGCATTCCTTTGTTAAGTCTTGCATGCTCCAATTTAATATGGACACTATCAGTAAAGTGTAGAGCCATTATACACCCAACATTCTCCCTCTACCTTAAAAATGCACTGATTATATTTTTATATTAACAATCAATCAGTTGCCTGTGTGTAATGTGAAAGGTGCTCAGAGTAACAAACCCAGAGGGAATTATCACCAACTCTGCAGTTCCCCTCATCTCTATGCTCTCAGCTATTTAACCTCTTCCAGCTCAATGTACAGCCAGCAACTTTACTGCTTTGGTTCAGTTTTCATCAAACTGGTTGCTAGCAGCAACAGGTAGCAGTTTTGAGTGAAAAAGCTCTGATGATCCCAGTATATACTACCTGTTCAGCACCAAACAGCAGACAGACACGGTTAGCGACTATAGCTGGTGAACATAGTAGAGCATTTAGCAGCTAAAGAGACAGATATTTATCTCAGGAGTTGGTGGAGACCAAACCAGAGCTAGAAGGAGAGTGAATATTCACAATACGTCACATATTGTGTTTACAGCTTGTAAGAAAAAAAAATTTAATTAACAAAGTTTTAAGCTACATGCTACCATAGCACTTTCAAAGGTGTAGTCAAGTTGAAGATTATTTAAGGTGCAGTATTTCCTGTTTTTTGCTTTGTCTGTCAAAGCACTTTGTAAACTCTGTTTTTAAAGGTGCTATATAAATAAAGTTATTATTATTATTATTATTATTAGAAGAAGAGATTTAAAAGATGTCACTGAGTTTATCTGCCTGAGATCCCCAGACAGTGAGTTCTACAGCTGAGGGGCCTGCACAGCAGCGCCCCGTCACCTGACAAGTCCTACCAGAGGATCTCAAGCAGCGATCAGTACCGGCAGTACCCTGCCAGCCCCAAGAACCGCCTCACCTGCTTTTTCGACTCAGGCTGCCGCCCAAGAGGTGTCCCAGATACCGTACCTCCCTCCGTCCAACTGCACACTTCTTTGGGTTGGCCGTCAGGAACTCGAGCACCGCCGCCACCCGCTGCATATGCTCCGCCCAGCTGTCACTATAGATGACACATCATCTAAGCAGGCGGCAGCATGGGGGCGCAGCACCCAATCCATGAGGCGCTGGAACGTGGCTGGAGCCCCGAACAACCCGAAGGGAAGGGTGACAAATTGGTACAAACCAAACGGAGTGGAGAAGGCGGTCTTTTCCCTAGACTCTGAAGATAAGGGCACCTGCCAGTAGCCCTTGGTCAAATCCAAAGTCATAAAAAATCAAGCAGTACCCAGACCGTCCAGGAGTTCGTCGACCCGGGGCATGAGATAGGTATCAAACTGTGACACATCATTCACCCTGCGATAGTCTACACAGAACCTGATAGTCCCATCCTTCTTTACCACCAGAACTATAGGACTACAACAAGCACTGTGTGACTCTTCTATCACCCCCATCTCCAGCATGGCCTTCAATTCCCGCTGAACTATTTTCCTCTTATGTTCAGGCAGCCGATAGGGTCGTGACTGCACCGTCACGCCTGGGTGGGTCTCAATATGGTGCTCTATGAGAGTGGTGCATCCTGGCAGCGGAGAGAATACGTCAGTAAACCGCTGTTGCAGATCGGCAGTGTCAGTTCTCTGGGATGGGGAGAGGTGGTCTTTACAAGGCAGGGCGACATCTCGAAGTCGGAATCTCAGGACCCAACTCATCCTTCTCCTTCACCACCGTCACCAGAGCCATGTTCTCTGCCTCCTTCCATTCCTTAAGGAGAACGGAAGGAGCGAGGTCGACTCTGAGCGCACCACCTCATAGTCAACCTCGCTCACTCGTCGTGTGACCACAAAGGGACCTTGCCACTTGGCGAGTAATTTTGAGCTGGCAGATGGAAGCAATACAAGTACTTTGTCTCCTGGTGCGAATTGTCTCAGCTTGGCCCCTCTGTCGTACAGGCGCTGCTGACACTCCTGGTCCTGCAGCAAATTCTGCTCTAGTGTGTGGAGTTTTGCTGGTGTGGGAGGAAAACCCCGAAGATGGGCCAGATGTCTTCCAGAGTCTTCACCACACCATAAACTTACTTCAATAATAATAATAAAACAACTGAGTCAAAAGAGTTCATATATGAAAAGAATTTACTGTTAAAGCACAAAAAAATACAGCAAACACGAGTCAGGTCCATGGAGTGACTGAAAATCAACAGCTTGATCTCTCCCTTTTATCCTGTCTCCTTCACCCCTCCTTTCGTACTCCGTCTCTAAGGTCCTTCTGCTTGACCTTGAGCATCTCTGTGCCTCAGCTTGGCCTGACACCATTGTTGTCTTTTTTGTAACATTTTACTTCAACTGAGAAACAATCGTGTCCACTCAAGGTTTGCAGAGGTTTCTGCAGTGTCATCATTTTCAGTGTTATATAACAACTC
>LKNJ01007960.1:416-11158 GCA_002120245.1 Maccullochella peelii | reverse complement strand
GCAATACCACAGAACCAGCTACAGGGGCGCTGTGTTGATACACAGCTTTTACACAATTTCTGGTAAATGTGAACTAATTTCTGTACAGTAGATGTACTTAATATAAATACACGAACCACGCTCTGCGTTTTCCCTCTTATTCTGATATCCAATCTTTGTCTCCTCTTTCTTCCTTTCCATGTCATTATTTTCCCTCTCTCCCTCTGTGTTTCAGGCTCAGTAGCTCCACAGAACAGAGTTCTTCTTCACAGCTGATGCGCAGACACAAGCGCCGCCGACGGAGGCACAAAGTGGCCAAAATAGACCGGGTGAGCACCTCTAAGACATGTGAAACTGACATTGAGTATGAGAAACAGATGGGAGGGCTGATTGATAAAAGACTTTATGTCAATTTGACTATGTCTGATGTGCTTTACTTATTGTGCCTTTCCAGTCTTCGTCCTTCAGTAGTATCACAGACTCCACGATGAGCCTCAACATCATCACCGTCACGCTCAACATGGGTAAACCTGACACTTCCATAACTATGATTTATTTTTATTTATATACATGAATATAGATAATGTACTAGAATGAATATTATAATGCTTTTCAGGCGTGATACTGTGCTCGTACTCATTCCCTGCTTTCTCCCTTACAGAGAAGTACAACTTTTTGGGTATCAGTATTGTTGGTCAGAGTAATGACCGGGGAGACGGCGGCATTTACATCGGCTCTATCATGAAAGGAGGGGCTGTGGCTGCTGATGGAAGAATAGAACCTGGAGATATGCTCCTCCAGGTACACCAGCAGATACTTCTTTTCTTCTTTTCTTTTCTTTTGGTTCAATGAAGACACCTCTGCGGCTGTTTGTACAGTGTGAAAGCTGAACATGACACATAAAGAGATGACGTATTTCTACCTGAGGTTTTGTGACCTCAACGTTGTATTCACTTCTGTTACTAGGCTCTTTTTTCTTCCTCTTATTGCCTCTCTTTTGATCTCTGTGCAACAGAGTTGTATGGCTCCACTGTGAAACACACGATGGGTGATTACAATTTGTTATTGCCCCAACATTCACAATATAGGTTTTATTTTGACTGTTTCCCAAAGCAAAGTAGGATTTACAGGCGTCTGAAGGCCTAAGAGCACTGCAGAGGTTAATGTGCAGTTACAAGTACATAAACACATTTTGAGCCCTCTGCAGAGCTTCAAAATAATATTTTTGTCATGAAAACACATTGTATAATTGTGTAATGTAATTTGATATAACGAGTTAATTATATATCTGTTGTCTGTCAACCAGGTGAATGACGTAAACTTTGAGAACATGAGCAATGACGACGCTGTGAGGATCCTTAGAGAGATTGTTTCCAAAACTGGGTAAGAACATTCAGCTTGCTCAGACCAACTACTGAGTGTTGGGATTATTTAACTCTCTGCTGTGGAATATTATCACATTGAGAGCATCAGACTAACTCATAATTCAGATAGGGTGTTGTAAGGATATAAAGAATTAAAGGAAAGCCTATTGAGAAACATCTTGACTGTAAAATACAAGCATATCCCTACAGTTCATCCATTGTTGCCAAAGACAGCATGTTGCTAGATTTGCTGACTTTTCAGACCCCTTTTGTGACTTTTTCTAAAAGAAATCTAGTGACTTCCTGAGCTGGTTTCCTGCCTCGTTCTCCTGCTGGTTACACAAGTTTAGTACAGTACATACAATACTGTACACACTAGTAGTCTACAGTATGAATGTGTGGATTATCTTGTGGAGTCATTCAGTGACTTGTGGTGACTTGGTTAAGTACTTTCCACTGGAAAACTGACGTGATCTCAGTGAAACCAATAAATGTCAGTCAGCAATTTCACACATCTGACATCTGTGTAATACAAAACAATGTGGTCAGTAATGTGTAGTAGACAGTACTCTGTTCTCTCCTGTCTGTTGTGTTATTTGGCTCAACGTAACTTTGCTCCCGTGACTTTGGTCTTTAAAAGATCTCTATTTAAACTGCATTTCTATTTGCCTCTTCTCCAGTCCTATTAGTCTTACTGTTGCCAAATGTTGGGACCCGTCTCCACGAAGCTACTTCACCATCCCTCGTGGTAAGACAGATGCTAGTGCGCAATCACATGGACACATATCTAATTTTCCTCAGCAAATACATATTATACCAAATCCAACTTATTTTTATTACATTTGGAGCAATGTAACTGATGTCCCTGTCAGAGTTGCCTTAGTTGTCTCTTTTGTTCAGCTGAGCCAGTGAGACCCATTGACCCCGCGGCCTGGATTTCACACACCACCGCCCTGACAGGACCTTACCCGCACTATGGTAAAAACAACCAACCACCACCTCCATCACACACTATGAAACATCCATTCTGTGGTAATTATGATAACCTTACAATATTTAAACAATTGAAAAGTTTTTCTTTTGCTTGTCAATATGTTCTCACAAACTCCTCTCCCATCCCAGAGTTTGATGACTTGCCTCTATCTGCAAGTAAAACAGACATGGCAACCCTCGTCAAGGTGATGCAGTTGCCTGACTCAGGCCTAGAGATTCGAGACAGGATGTGGTTGAAAATCACCATCGCCAATGCTGTCATTGGTGAGAAAAGCCGAGCTGTGTGGGCATGCACAAAACTAAAACCAACACTTTAGTTCATGTAGATGAAGATTTGGAGGTTTTTTTTTTGTAATTTACTGTAAGTAATGCATGTAGGTTGTAGATCTTCTCAGACCTGTGTTGTAGGTATCATGCCCCAGTAACTCTTTAAAATAAACACCCAAAAAGAAGAATAAATAAATGAATATGAATTTGCGAAGAGTACAAAGTTGAATAACCAATGTGAAATTCTGAAAATACAGTGGAAACTTCTTAAAGTGATCACGTCTGTCCAGGTCAAATTGATCACTAAGCGGATGATTATTATAACCAATTTTTTTTTCTTTATCTCTTTATTTCTCATTCAGATTATTACCATCTAAATGACATTTGTATATTTATTACTTGAACATAAAATACAAGTAATAAAACGGACAGCTTCGCTATTTACTGAATTTTCTTGACTGTTTCAAAATATGGTACAGCTGTTTGAAAGAAAATTACTTTCTTTATCTACCATCATGATTTGAGTGTGCAGGCAGCACCAGCCTCAGGTAGCCAGCTGGAAGCAGACGGGTTACTGCAAGGCAAAGTATCATGGGAGTTTTGGTAGATGGTAGTTTTACATTTTTTTCCCATATGTTGTCCATGTATGAAAATACCCAAAATGAACACTGTAACTTGATTACTATAAGCAGCATTTGTATAGGAATGATTCTGTCCCAAGCTTTTTGATCCATATAAGCGGCTGAGCACTGCAAGCGGTTTCCACTGTAATTAAATCTGTAATCACATACTAGCTTTTCTCAAATCCATCGAGTAATTTCATTGAGGTAGTTTATTGTTATTGTTCCTAAATACAAGAAATGGCATCAGCGTTGCAACTCATTTAAGTAAGTTTTTAGTTTCCTTTTGAAACCACAAAATCAAAGTCTGAGGACTAAAAAGTATCATGCATAGTTTTGGCATTAACTTTATTCAAAGTTCTTGTAACATTGTGCTGCTTGTCTGTGACCACTGTGGCTGTTGATGCATATTGACAGCATTTTTAGCATCTGTTCAACACATTAGAGCAGGAGCCTACATGTCTCTGTGTGTTTGTTGCTGTGTCAGGTGCTGACGTGGTGGACTGGCTTTACTCCAGAGTAGAGGGATTCAAGGACCGGCGGGATGCGAGGAAGTACGCGAGCAGTCTGCTGAAACATGGCTACCTGAGACACACCGTTAACAAGATCACTTTCTCCGAGCAGTGCTACTACACCTTTGGGGACCTCTGTCAAAGTACAGCCACTTCTCTCAGTGTGTCAATAATGCAACATGTGTATGGCTTTTTTTTTTTAATGAATGGAAGGATTGTACTAAGTCTTTCCCTCTCTGGTTCTGTTTTTTCTCCAATAAGACATGGCAACACTCAATTTAAATGAGGGATCCAGCGGCGGAGGCTCTGAGCAGGACACTCTGGCACCGCTCCCTCCAACCAGCAACCCCTGGCCCCTGGGCGGGCAGCCATTCCCCTACCCTCCCTTTCCCTCCGCACCCCCCAGCTTCCCTCCAGGATACTCAGACCCATGCCACAGTTTCCACAGTGGGAGCGCAGGCAGCCAACACAGCGAGGGTGAGCAATGAGAAGGAGGGGCAAGGCGGCCCTTTGAGTTTTCCATCAGCCTTTCATTAATTAATATATTTGTCTTAATTTAACTCAACATGCAACATGATATTATCCCTAATCTAAGTATTTCTGACATATGATGTCAGTATTAACAAGTTTCTGACTCATGCTAATCTTAGCTTTTCTGGCCCACTGGGCAGGAAGTTGACAATGGATTGCATTTTTATTAATTCAATATGTGTATTCTAAAACGCATCCTGTATTGTCAAGGTCAATCATGAGCATCTTGAGTCATGCAGCGGACAGCTCTGCAGTACTGGGTGTGTACACGACAAAAAAATCTGATCAACCATGTGATTACAAATCACCAGCTTGAAATGATCGACACAGAGTCCATCCCTCTTCATCAGTCCTCGAATGATCTTTTGTTTTCCACATTTTGAATCAGAATGTGATAGTGCTTTGTGTTGCTGCTGCATGGTTGATATCTGCATTGAGGGAGAGTGGTGAACCAGGGGGGTTTATGCAGTACATAACTGGGTGGCTGTGATAGTGTTGTAGTATGCATTTTAAACCAGGCAGTCCAGACAGATAATGGTAAGTTACATGTTACCATCTATCAGTCTTAATTTTCATTGTTTTGAGTGATTCATCCAGACATCGTCATGTCTTGCTTTCGGCCGGTTGTCACTCTTTCAGTTGGTTAATCTGCAACCTTTGAAACGTGGAAGGACAGAGATGACAAAGATAAGAGTAGTCATGTGATCAAACAAGTGTTTGTGGGTAATTATGTGTCTGCCTGCTTGTTTGAATAAGTGCATGTGTACGTTTTTGCAGTTTCTCCATAACCTGAAGATTATTTTAGTTGGATAGCAAGGAAAAGATCAAAACCAGCCATGGGTGTAATGTTAGTTATGAAGACACGGGCCAGATGTACAGTAGTAGGGTACAACAGGTAGTGTGGGAAAGGCTGGGCTGGGAGGTGTGTGTAATTCTGTTGTTCCCTCTGTTTCTGCTGGGCAAACGGTAGACTGAAGGAGGAGGTAGTCCCAGGACACTGGGGGAACCGGTAAGCCTGCTAACCCCCCTCTCCTCCTCTCTTTCTCTTTGCTCTCTCTATCTCACCATTCATCCTCTTCATCTGATTCTATTCCTCCTCTCTTTCTCTTGTGCTCAACATTCTCCACCTATCATACTGTGGCTTTAAGGTATTATTTTTTTTCCTCCACCCGTCCCGTGCGTCTTTGTTCGTCCGTGTGTATCCTGTGTGTGACCCTCCTGACAGTCCATTCTTCCTCTTTGCACCTCTGGGCATGCATTCGTACTGTGCTGGGAGGTGCATGATGCAGGATGATCAGGCCGAGGCTTGTGCTATCATTCTCACTGATAGGGGGCGATCATGCACCACTTTACCCCAGTACTGTTGGGCTCATTGCGGAAGGGGGAGGCGTGGAATGTTTGATTTTGCAACAGTGTGGTACACCTCCATCAGTATGACGCCACCAGTGTGCCTGACACTAACCTACTTTTAAAACAAAATTGACAATGTGAATCTAACAACTTTCTTAAACATATCTGTTGTGTTCTTTTGTATTATCCACTAAGTGCTGTGTAGTAGTGTCTTTCTGGTGCAGGTGTATCATGTTTACATTTATAATCTGTGAATGTTTCAGTGTTTGTACGAATATCAGATGGTGTTAGTTGCTGCAGGTGGAACGTGGGGAAGAAACCTTTGAGATAATCATGTTTGCCCTTGACTGTTGACTCTTGCTGGATTGCATAAGAAAATATCTTGTCACACCTTAAACAAAGTGCAGTAACGTACTTAATAGGATTAATCCATTTTACTGTGTATTGCACAAGACGTGACCTTTCACTTAGTAACATGTCATGTGATGTATAGTGTCTGTTGCAGTTCAAGAAGGCTTCATTAAGCTGCTTTTATAATATATTTTGTTTAATGTGTGACCTTCTGCTTCAATGTTCATCAGTATCAGCTGGTCAAAATCAGCTGCAGCTGATGAGCTGGAGCAGCTGACTGTGTATTTATTAAGTGTACTTGTACTGCAGAAGGCCAAGCTAAAATGTCTGTTTTCTTTCCTCAACAGGAAGCCGAAGCAGTGGATCCAACCCCAGCGCAGGCAAAGGTAGACGCTCCTCCCCACAGGAGAAGGGCCAACGGTCAACATGCAGCGAATCAGAGCCCCGCGTCCGTGGAGGGAGGCGCGGTGATAGGTCTGCCAGCCAAATGAGCCATCACAGTCACGCCCGATCAAGCCTCAGTCAGTCACACAGGAGTCACTCTCTCTCTCAGAACAGCCACCCCTCCTTCACCTACAGCCATGCCCCCTTTATCCAGCCAGGGCCAGGCTCATGTGCCCACAGCGAGCGAAGCCATGCCTCCTCCTACGGCCCCCCAGGCTTGCCTCCCCCTTATTGTCTGGCCCGTCTGGCTCCCAAGACTTCAGTCAGCAGCAGCACGCCCCCTGGAGCCCCTCCTGGGAGAGAGTTAGCAGCCGTTCCTCCTGAGCTCACCGCCAGTCGCCAGTCCTTCCAGCATGCTATGGGCAATCCCTGTGAGTTCTTTGTTGACATCATGTGACAGGACAGTGCCTTTTAAAACTCATCGAGCACAAAACAATTCTCCCCGAACCCACTCAGCCCCTTCTCTCTTTCCTCTCAATCTTTTGCCTCTGACCGTCTCTAAGTTCTGAATGTAGACACTGACTGGCCCTGCTGTCTGTCTGTCCCTCTGATGTCTAAGCAAAGGAATACAGGCAGCAAGAGCACAACAGGAGGGAGTCCTCTCACACACACAAGCACGGGCCCTGTGTGGCTGAAAACCCTCTTTTGTATTGACGTGACGTGTACAGTTTGTGAAATGTGAGTGGTATTCAGTGTGGTGATCCTTTAAAGCTGCCACGCAGACATTATCTGGAGTGTGTGTACTTCTACCTAGGATGTTTTCTGTTCTGCAAGACCTTTAAGCTGGCTGGGCCTGGATCTCAATCCCCCAGACCCAGACCGTCAACTACGGCCCGCACTTTTTTTGGGCCTAGAACTTGGAATTGATCTCCTGACTCATATCTGTGCGTACTGATACAAATTAGCACGTTACACCAAACCTCTGGCCCCAGTTCGTTTATACTGTGGCATTGCCACCGGCTTATTTAAGCACTTACTTCCAACTACTAAAACACTAACCTTGATCAGTTCAAGACCCGTGGATTTCTTTAACTTCATGAGGGAGGCCCTGTAGCCAGCCATTAGTTTAACTAGGCTGCATATTGCATGACTGTCTCAACTGCTTTAAAGAAAAGAAATTTTATTAATACATTTTGTTTAAAGTATAACCATTATTGGGACAAGGGGTTACCTCTTGCCAATGTTCTAAAGAAAGAATCCGTACACTGGATGATTTTTGTGATGTTATTTATGTGATCATGTTGCATTGACGGTGTCATACGTTGTCTACCACAGCTCATTGACAGACAATCAGACATCACCCTTTGTGAATCAGTGGCCAGTTTCCACTGTCCTAGCTGTGCTTTGTCGAATGTATCATTACTCCTGTCAGTGATCAGACCCTGACATTCATAACACTTTGGTTTGAACACATTTAAGTGAGCAGATCAACTTACAAACAGGATTGCAAACAGTGAACACCCACCACAGCTGTGGAAGCAACCTCAAAGGGTTGACATGAGATAAAGCAGTCTGCTGAAAGCGTCATGGTTGTCTCCTTCGTCACAAGCGTGAGCTTCGATAAAAGTCAGTGCGATAAAAAGCCAAAGCCTCACATTGTGTGGTGGATATTGCTTAATAATGTAGGAGCTGTCTGTGATAGATGTCTTTTACAGATTAGCATCTGACACTTCTCATTTATGACTTCAAAATTCAAGGGGAATCCTGACCTTCACATTCTGATCTCCTTGCAAAACAATGGCAAACCCCTGTTGTATCTACCTAAATATAGTTACAGGAGGGAAATAACACACAGATACTAGTTTTATGAGCACTTTCCCATTTTTTGTCTCTCCCTCCCTTTAGTATGAAACACTGTTTGCAATCAAAGCTTTCTCTTTAATTTTGTTTCTTTACAAAAGAAGAATAAATTGTACATAGAAATCTATTATATATATGAATAAATATATATATGTTAAAAATGTTGCCTGTTTTTCCATGATAATCAACTGTAACATTTTATTAACTGAAAATTCTCACCCTAAAATTCCTCTTTACCAGGACCACTAGATGGAGACATTCAGTGTGAAATTATCTCCTTCCTACCCTACTCTACTCTAAATTTGATTTATAAAATGCATTTAATTATCCATTTGAATTAGGCTATTGACGCTTCAGTCAAGTAGGTGGTGATTTCTCAAGATGTCTCCTTGATGACTACTGATCGATCAAGTTGAAGGTATTGATAAAAAAAAGTACGGATGAACTTTAAGAGGTATAGTAACCCTAACCCTAATACCAAATGTGTCAGCCACACTGCATGTGCTTTGACGCTTAACAGTTAACACCCCTGAGTGGAACTTCCGAGCACTGGTGCTGCCTCCGTGTACTTTCCCAGTGGGCTGACGTTACTCTCAACAGGCCCAAGTGCATACTAAACCCATAGAGACCCCCTGTCTGCTTGACCGACAACCACAGGCGTTTGAAGACGTTGTTTGAAAGTGACGCCACACTCCCCCACATGACAGGACGCATTGTAAGAAGTTTGTCAGGAAGGAAGTGATGTCAGACCTTTATAAAGACGCCCCCGCTTGCAGAGGCAGATTAAAATGTACCCTACTAAAGAAGCAGCCCCCATAAGAGGTGGTATTCATGCATGGTATTCAGTCATAACACAGAGCATTTGGTGAAGTGAAAACATGTAGTCCCAGAGTGATACTCACTTATGTCACAACTGACATAGTTGGAATTTGACTCTCGCCGAGGCTCATATCAGCCTACATGCAAATACACACACACACACACACACACACACACACACACACACACACACACACACACACACACACACACTGATTTACCAGCAGAATGAATATCATTACTACACTACTTACCGGACAACTCAAAAGTATTTCCCAAGTAAGTATGTTAATTGAGCTATTGGGGTTTACTGTGCTTCATAGCTGAATTTAGGGGGGAGGTTGAAGGGTAAGTGTGGGAGGTGTTTCTTGGCCAAGGATGAGTAGTCTGACGAGGTGCTGACTTTTGACATTACAGTCTCAGGTAACGTGCGTATTCTCTTTAAAGTAGGCGAACCCTGGTAGTCTGAGACTGATGCATTAAAATGTCAAAAGGTGACAAAGTCTGCCAAATGTCATTAAAGTATCACATGTTCATGGCACAATATGAAGTTGACAGCAGGCAGATCTTGTGATAGTGATTGTGCGCTGTTCATTTTTTTTGTGTGAATTGAAGCTGAGTCACAGGATACCATCCTCGAATAAGGTTACTGAGGCGGACTGCTGTGTCACCTACCATCTCATCATTAGTCAGCAAATTTCCCATTTTCCAAAAGTCAAAGCACTTACAGTAAGGAAACACCAGTTCCCTTTTAGAATGAAATTAACATCATTAACTTGGTTTGGGAATGATCACAAATCATTCAACCAAAGCCACAATTCCTTTTAAAAAGCTGTCAGTTTCACTTTAGCACTTTTTGTTTCAGTTTCCCTCCCTGTCTTTAGGGGCATGCTGTTTGTCAGAGGGAATTACATGTGTTAATCACCAGGACATAATAATGACAGCAGGTGCTCAGAACAAAGACAGTAAAGTTTAAACTTTTTAGTGACTTTTTTTGGGGGGGGGGGGGGTACATTAATACTTGTAATAACATTGATCCATTTATGGCATACTAGTTTGCTCTGAAACACCTGAGAGTTGTGGCTGGAACTGTGGTTTAGCAGATATACAATAGAGAGTTTAAATAAAGGAAAAATGCAGGAGGGGGGCTGGATTCCATTTTCACTGAAATAAATGAGCTCTTGTTTGTCCAGTACATCCCACAGATGCTTGTTTGGATTGAGATCTGGGGAATTTGGAGGCCAAGTCAAAACCTTGAACTCATCGTGTTCCTCAAACCATTCCTGAACCATTTTTGCAGTGTGGCAGGGCGCATTATCCTGCTGAAAAAGGCCACTGCCATTAGGGAATACCGTTTCCATGAAGGGGTGTACTTGGTCGGCAACAATGTTTAGGTAGGTGGTACCTAGCAGAACATTGCCCAAAGCATCACACTGCCTCTGCCGGCTTGCCTTCTTCCCATAGTGCATCCTGGTGTCATGTATTCCCCAGGTAAGCGATGCACACGCACCCGGCCATCCACATGATGTAAAAGAAAACGTGATTCATCAGACCAGCCCACCTTCTTCCATTGCTCCGTGGTCCAGTTCGGATGCTCATGTGCCCATTGTAAGCGCTTTCAGTGATGGACAGGGGTCAGCATGGGCACCCTGACCGGTCTGCAGCTACACAGCCCCATACGCAACAAACTGTGATGCACTGTGTGTTCTGAC
>LKNJ01007959.1:0-14788 GCA_002120245.1 Maccullochella peelii | reverse complement strand
AGAGCAGTACTCCTATCAAGCAAAGTGAGATGCTGTCCATGGTGCTGAAAATGACGGTACAGCGTGCAACAGTTATCTATCAATGTAACTACACACAGAATGAGAAATAACGGCACAGAGACGAGGCTGCATTGTTTAACTGACCTCTAGAGGAGAGTCTGGTTCATCCAGGATGCTCTTTTCACTCTGTATCCGCTGCATCGTCCCTGTAGAACTGGGGTCCATTATCAGCACGTTCTGACTACCAGCTCTGCCGAACTTACAGTCACTCTTTCTGGAGTCAGTCGTCCTGCACACCTCGTAGTTGTACACGTGCTGGAGAGTCCCTGTCCCCAAAGTGTCTGAGTAACGTGGTGGATAATACGGAATCACAGGGAGACTGGAGTGATACAGGATGCGAGACTGTCTCCATCTGTAGATCTTCACTGATATAATAACCACTAAACACGTGATGAAGAGGAAGGAAACTACAGCCAAAGCCAGCACTAAGTAAAAAGTCAGGTTGTCGTTGTACTCCTTGTCGTGTGTGAAGTCAGTGAACTCCGACAGCACTTCAGGGAAGCTGTCCGCCACCGCCACGTTAACAATGACTGTAGCTGAACGAGAGGGCTGCCCGTTGTCCTCCACTATAACAGTCAGTCTTTGTTTCACAGCATCTTTATCAGTGACTTGGCGGATAGTTCTTATTTCTCCATTCTGTAAGCCCACTTCAAACAGCGCCCTGTCTGTGGCTCTCTGCAGTTTATAGGAGAGCCAGGCATTCTGTCCAGAGTCCACATCAACAGCCACCACTTTAGTCACCAGATAGCCCACATCTGCTGAACGAGGCACCATTTCAGCCACCAGAGAGCCACCAGTCTGGACTGGGTACAGAACCTGAGGAGGGTTGTCGTTCTGGTCTTGAATATTTAATTTAACTGTGGTATTGCTGCTTAATGGTGGGGAACCCCCATCCTGCGCTTTGACGACGATAACCAGCTGTTTGATCTGCTCATAATCAAATGAACGCACTGCGTGTATCACTCCGCTTTCTGCATTTATAGAAACATATTCAGAAACTGGAGATCCACCGATATAAGTATCTTCCAGGATATAAGATATTCGGGCGTTTTGGTTTTCATCGGGGTCTTTAGCATTAACAGTTAGCAGAGATACACCTGGAGAGTTATTCTCTGCGACGAATGCACTGTAAATGCCTCGTTGAAATACTGGAGCATTATCATTGACATCTGAGACTTTTAGATAAAAGTTTCTTTTAGTTGAGAGGGGAGGCGATCCTGCGTCTGAGGCAATAATAGTGATGTTACATTCTGACAGATTTTCACGATCTAATGCAGCATCAGTCATCAGTGCATAATAATTTCTCACGTTGGATTTAATTTTAAATGGAACATTGCCCTCAATCGTGCACCTTACCTGTCCATTTTCACCCGAATCAAGATCTTTGACACTAATTATCCCAATGGTGGTACCAGCAGGGGAGTCTTCTGACACAGGACTCGTGAATGACATAACGTTAATGACCGGAGCATTATCATTGACATCGATAACCTCAATTTCAACTTTGCTAGAATCGGTAAGTCCGCCTTGATCTTTAGCTTCAACCCTGAACTCAATTTTTTTGTCTTTTTCAAAATCTATTTCCTTTGCCACATATATTCTTCCGGTAGCCTCATCTATACCGAACAAATCAGCTATTCCCGCTTTTGATTTAGAAATGGAATACGTCACTTGTCCGTTTGAACCGCTATCTATGTCGCTTGCATTCACGGTAACAATATGAGTGCCTTTTGGTGCATTTTCAATCACCGTAGCCTTATACACAGACTGATTAAAGACAGGAGCATTATCGTTGGCATCTAGAATATTGACATCTATATTCACTGTACCCGATCTCTGCGGATTTCCGCCGTCCACAGCCAACAGTTTGAGAGACAGGCGTGGCTGTTCTTCTCTGTCTAACGGTTTCTGAAGCACCATTTCGGCATATTTACTGCCGTCCGGATTAACATGTTGTTTCAAAACAAAATTGTCGTTCGGAGTTAAAATATAGTTCTGCAGACCGTTTTCTCCAACATCAGCATCGTCCGCACTCTCTAAAACAAAACGGGAACCAAGCGCAGCTGATTCGCTTATTTCAAATTCCAAGTGACTGTTTTGGAAAGAGGGAGTGTTGTCGTTTACGTCCAATACTTCTATGGTCACGGGGTGTAACTCCATTGGTTTTTCCAATAAAATCTCAAAAGTAAAGCTACAAGGTGTTACGTCTCCACAAAGCTGCTCTCGGTCTATTCTCTCATTCACGACCAAAGTCCCTTTGTCTGTCTTCAGATCGGTGTACTGGATGTTTTCTCCGGTCACGATACGGGCCCGACCAGAACGGAGCCTTTTCAGATCCAAACCAAGGTCTTGTGCGAGGTTACCAACAAGGGAGCCTTTCTTCATTTCCTCCGGGATCGAATACCGGATCTGTGCCTCCGCTTGATTAAGAAAAATAAGATGAGAAATAAACAGGTACAGTGCCCCTCGCAATCGCCATCTTACCCCTCTGTCTCGGTGATGTTCTTTAAATGCCATCTGAAAACAGGGTCTTCAAGCAAACCTAACAATGGAACGAAGATTTCAACTCGGCGAGGAAAACGCATATATGCCAGGTTATTGCCGATAGAAGTGTAACTCAACTGTGTATCCGATGAGCCCCAGCTCGTATCTAACACAGATCATCTACTCTTGCAAAACGCAGTGACAGGGGAGGGAAAAGCACTGCCTCACAATGCACGGCAGATTTGACTTACCAGGCAACAGCGTCACTTAGAGGATAAAATATGAAACTTGTATACAACCAGACATCAAACTTCACGAGACTGGTGTTTCCGATGATATTCTCCATAGTAATGGCATATTTGGCAATATAATACGTTAATGACTGCTCATTCTAATGTAACTTTTCTTCAGGAAATGGGGAAAGAAATGGATCAATATAGAGAAAAGGCTCTCGTTTGTTGCCAGTTAACACCAAACTACTGTTTAGAATTCGAAGCTCTCTTTCTGTTGGCAAAAAGATAACTGTGTAAGACGATCAACATCTGCCTAATTCAAAAGAAGAGAGAGAGAGAGAGAGAATACGGAATGGACATGCGTGGTCAGTAGTTTGTTGTGTTGGCAATGAACATGATTTTAATTCTGTATATTTCATGTCAAAGTCAGACTTTAGCGTATGTCCCTTAACGGTGCCTTTGTCTCTATAAAAATAAACAAAAACAAAGCCTAGAGTATGGAGAAAAAAATTAAAAATGTAAATAGAGACAGCCAAATACCAGACAAAATACCAGTTAGCAAGGAAGTGGTAATGAAAGTATAATTTACCAACCTCTAATATGTTCTGAAATGTTTCATGGTTGCAAATTACTAGCCCACTGCTGGTTTAATCATCATCATCATCATCATCATTATCATTACTATGATTATTATAAGTCACCAAATTGTGAAATTAAATTCAACCAACCGACCTCAAATAACAACAGTATCTCGGTGCAAAGCAGCACTTCAGCACCATGGACAGTGAAAGAGCTGCAGAACAGACCGTCTGTCTATAAACACACAATTCCAGGTTTAATAACATCAATACAAAAATATGAACGTGAACCTTCTATCAACACTTTATTATGCTCACAAATGTAAGAGCTGATATGATTTGCATGAAGTTCAGAGACTAACTTACCAGAGTAGACATGTGAGATACTGCTGATGACTGCTCTCCATTCTGCAGAGTTTCAGTTCCAGCGTCATCCACACTAACCAAACTTTGACTCATTGGTTGCATATACTTGATGTCACTCTTTCTGGAGTCAGTCGTCCTGCACACCTCGTAGTTGTACACGTGCTGGAGAGTCCCTGTCCCCAAAGTGTCTGAGTAACGTGGTGGATAATACGGAATCACAGGGAGACTGGAGTGATACAGGATGCGAGACTGTCTCCATCTGTAGATCTTCACTGATATAATAACCACTAAACACGTGATGAAGAGGAAGGAAACTACAGCCAAAGCCAGCACTAAGTAAAAAGTCAGGTTGTCGTTGTACTCCTTGTCCTGTGTAAAGTCAGTGAACTCCGACAGCACTTCAGGGAAGCTGTCCGCCACCGCCACGTTAACAATGACTGTAGCTGAACGAGAGGGCTGCCCGTTGTCCTCCACTATAACAGTCAGTCTTTGTTTCACAGCATCTTTATCAGTGACTTGGCGGATAGTTCTTATTTCTCCATTCTGTAAGCCCACTTCAAACAGCGCCCTGTCTGTGGCTNTCTGCAGTTTATAGGAGAGCCAGGCATTCTGTCCAGAGTCCACATCAACAGCCACCACTTTAGTCACCAGATAGCCCACATCTGCTGAACGAGGCACCATTTCAGCCACCAGAGAGCCACCAGTCTGCACTGGGTACAGAACCTGAGGGGGGTTGTCGTTCTGGTCCTGGATGCGCACAAGAACTGTTGTGTTACTACTTAGTGGTGGCGAGCCTCCATCCTGCGCTTTCACTCGTATTTTGTACTCTTTCACTTGTTCATAGTCAAATGCACGCAAAGACTGAATGATTCCACTCTCCGTATTAATGGAGAAATATGCAGAGACCGGATTTCCATTAACCTCGCCGTCAATAAGAAAATATGATATGCGTGCATTCTGACCCTGATCTGGATCAGTGGCGTGGATCTGCAACAGGGCGACACCAGGAGAATTGTTCTCCATTAGCTGAGTGCTGTAAACACTTTGGCTGAAAGCTGGCGCGTTATCATTAATATCAGTAACGTCCAAAACGACAGTTTTTCTGCTTGATAAGGCAGGCAAGCCCTCATCTGTGGCCGTGAGAGTGATGTTGTACTTTGAACGCTTTTCTCGGTCGAGACTTTGCTCCGTGACCAATCTGTAATAGTTTCTGAGAGACGATTTAATTTTGAACGGGAGATTTTCATCTATATTTAAATGAACCTGCCCATTTTTACCTGAGTCTTTATCTTGGACACTAATCAACGCCACAACTGTGCCAGGAGTAGAATCCTCTGAAATTTTACCCGAATATGAAGCCATTGTTATTATTGGACTATTATCATTCACATCTGCTATCTCAATTATTAACTTGCTGGCGCCCACTACACCCCATGGATCTTTTGCTTGAAGGTTAATTTCGTAATTTGGAGAAACCTCGTAATCGATGTCCCCGGTGAGTTTAACCTCTCCCGTGTAAGAATTTATTTCGAAAGGACAGGATGAATCATCCTCTAAGTGGGTGAAAGAATATGTAACGTTACCATTGTAACCTTGGTCCGCATCTACGGCACTGACCCTAGCAATAACTGTGCCTCGCAAAACATTTTCCAAGACAGATGCTTTGTATACTGACTGCGTGAAAATGGGTGCGTTGTCGTTTGCGTCCAGAACAGATACATGTATCCTTACTGTCCCAGACCTCTGCGGTTCCCCACCGTCTACAGCAGTTAATATGAGCGTGTGCTCGCTCTGCTTCTCGCGGTCCAAACCACTCTGAAGCACCATTTCAGCGTATTTACTCCCATCTCCTCGAGTGTGTTGTTTGACAACAAAATGAGGATTTGCCTTTAAAGAGTAACGTTGCAGTGAATTTATTCCTACATCAGGATCAGCTGCACTATCAAGCAAAAATACAGTCCCTGTGGGCGTCGATTCGCTTATTTCTAAATTAATTTCCCTTTTGGGGAAAGCAGGAGCATGATCGTTTACATCTTGTATTTCTATGGTAATGGAAAACAATTCAAGTGGATCTTCGAGGACAATTTCTAAACCAAAGCTACACGGTGATTTCTTGGCGCATAATTTTTCTCTGTCAATTCTTTCATTGACAACGATATGCCCTTTGTTCTGGTTCAGGGCGACATACTGGTTTTCATCATCTATAACAAGTCGAGCCCGACCAGAAACCAACCTTTTAACATCCAAGCCCAGGTCTTTTGCAACGTCTCCGACAAACAGCCCTTTCCTCATCTCCTCCGGTATAGAATAACGAATCTGTCCGTTAACCGCAACAACAACGCAGAAAAGCAAAATGGAGACTCTCCAATCCAATGAAGTCCCTTTGCTCTTCAGAATATCCATTTCTTCCCATGAAAATCAGATCCAGAAATACACGGTTGTCCGTACAGGGAGAGAAGCCTCGTATCTCCCTCACAATATGGACCATATGTTGTCAGTTAAATCCAAACAATGCCATCCATAGTAAAGCCTTAGCGAGTATATCTGCACACAACCATCGCCTATTTCCCTCAAAGACAGGCGGTGACTTGTGGCAAGGCTGCTGTTAGACAAATAGTCAGCTTAGGCAACAGCACCACCAACAGTGCCTACATAAAACAATATCATCATCTATATGTGTGGACCAATAATATAATGTATCCCAAATGTACAAGCCCTTCCTGCTCAATCTTTAATGTTACTGATGTATAACATAAAAATCCAGTGAAGAATAACAGTCTTGTCTAAAACGCCACTATTTTTCGAATTTAGTTATCAATGAACTAAAAATGCAAGTGAGCCCGGGAATACTTTGTATTGTATTGGGAAGTGATTCCCAGTAATAACACAACTTCCCTCCAGGTCCTTTACAGTGTAACAGCGAACCGAATAATGTTTTACACAATTCTATGAACAAATTGTGGACAAATACAGACACATAAAGTAAAACGGTACAAAGTCATCTGACTATAGACAGATAGAGAGATAGATGGAAATATATATAGAGAGAGATAGATCATCTCTACACTCCTGATCCAGTCTGACTGATAAATCCAGTGACCTACATTTGAGAAGTGGAATTAACAACTAGTATGAAACTACTGCAACACTCATCCACAAGCATGAACAAATACCGACACATTTCACAGTATATTCCTTCTCTATGTAGCTAAAACATGATGTCTGCACAGGAATGCCTATTTTTAAAATGGTCATGGTAGTGCCTTGCATCGTCCCCCTGTTCACATGTAATATTAGCATATACTGCAGCAGAGTAACATTCTGCACATCATGATTGTGCATTATTCAGGTAATGACTGCACAGCAGCAGCCAGGATTAATATTCATGTAGTTTAAAACCTAGGCGTAGAAGCACATAGCACACACAAATAAGAACAATGCAGCTGCCTGTTTTAAAGGACTGCTAGCTATAATTTAAGTCTCGCATGAACGTGACTTTCAAAGCAGCATTTGAGAAGATATGCGTCTTACAAACATTCATAATGTTAGGTGTGTTAGTTGGCTTCAATACAGTTTGTGTATGGTGAAAAGAGATACAGAGGAAAAGAGATTGAGTAAAGAAAAGAGATGGATAGAAACTAATTCTGGGTCAACTGTGTTTTATAGTGACTGTGTGAGTGGAGTATGGTGTTGATGAGGCTGTAATACTAACATAGCAGAGTAATTAAAAGTAAAGTAGTGTACTGTGTGAGATTTAAAGCAAAAAGAAAATGATTAAAATTATCTTACCTGTTGGATCATAATGGAAGTTCATTCAAGGAGTGCACCGAGAAAAGAGAGGAGAGCAAAGAAAACAGTTAGTATTGATCACATCTTGTCATATTCATATGAATCATATACATATTCATAGTGAAATAATGAATAACATAAAGGTTTGATCTTGTGACATATCAGACACTGTGATGTTTTGACACTGCACTAAATGAAGTGCTATAGGAGAACTCCCACGGGCTGCTTTAAACAAGATACACTTAAACTATGGCATAGATCTAACAAATAGTCTCTAGATAGATGTCCAAGTTAATCAGTTAAATAAAGCAGTCTATTTCTTGACTTACTTAAGTAGAACAACTTTGCTATTTTTGGTAAATAAAAAGAAGATATTACTAACCAAGCTAAAGCTTCAACCTGCTCGGCTCTGTTCTGCTCCATTTCCTGCTCACTCCAGATCACTGTTATTAAATCAAAAATGGAGCTGTGTGTCCCTCTTTTAATTACAGTATTCAGTAACTTTGACTGTTTGATAAAGCAGGTATACCTTAAGTGTGTTGGATTGTTGCCAAGACAGCTTTTACCTCTTATTTAACCTGGGATTAAATAACGTTTTAGGTAACTTTCAGGCTTAAAGTTAATCTTTTTCTGAGCACTTAACCTACATTTCACTATACTATACTTCCTTTATTCTTTAACCAGCCTAACTTAACAACCCTCATCCTGTGATGTTATTATTCAAAACAGGAAACACAAATTAATTCTCAACTTATGTAAAATCAAGTTCAATGACAGTTTCACATTACAACCAAGGTAAAGTGCTGTGCAAGAATCATCTACCTGGGTGACGACATATAATTGAGTTTAACAAAGTGACAAGAAAAATAAATCCATGTCTACACAATTATATCTAGTGAAAGATATTGTCTCTGTGGTGTTGCTAGAAAATTCCCACTCCTTGAATTACATGCATAATGTGTCTAAGTGTTCTAACTACCCTCAGTATTCAAAAGCACAGCAATGCTGAATTGACATACTTTTCGACCATTCTCCAATATTGTCAATCACACTACTTAAAACAGTGTTCTTGTGACCCAGATTATAATAACAAAAAATTAAGCACTGCTTTTTTTCCCTCCTCCTTTCATGGCTGAAATTAGGAGCACAAACTAGCCTGCAGCTATACCACCAACAGGAACACACATGAATCCACATGGGATTTCTTTTTATGACAAAACCTCTGCTTCACCACCATGACATAGTCGGCAGCAGGAAGGAATACACACACACAGACACTTTATGTGACACAGAAACACACACACACACACACACACATTACCATTTAACTGTTGTATAAGACTCTCACCACTGACCCTGTGACTACTTTTCAACATTCAGACACATTTTAAAAAATGTGTTTTCTGTTGTTAATGTGACTTTAACGGTGCTTTGTGTTTGTACTTTTTACTGTTGTATGTCTGAAACGTTTGTGCCTTGATGCTAAAGAGGCCTCAGAAAAGTCTAACTGAGAGTTGATCTGTATGAGAAAGGTCACTGGGCAATTATCTATCTTGGCATATTGTACTGCACAGACATGCGTGCAAGTCTTTGTCAGGGTGCAAGTTTTATCTTTCTTGTTAATTACAGTTGACTTGGTTTTTTGTTATGATGACCGTCAGTTTTGGTTTCTGTTATAAATGTCCTTCACTCATGTCCTTTACAAGTTCTGTGAAAAAGATCATTGGTGAAATGGAGAAGTAAAACACAATCTTCTCTTCAAGTTTATTTTTCATGAGTGTACAGTCACAGTCTGTTTACATATTGTTTGATTCATAGCAAGTGCAAAGCTTTTATTATGGCTCTGTCACACAACAAACTATTTGTGTTATTTAGGGAAAACATAATTTAGCATTATCAAAACTTGGCTGCAGTGTATTCCGAGTCAAAAATGGACAATACATGAAAGTTTGAAGACCGTTATAAACATAAGCAGAAACAGAGGCAAAGAAAAATATATCATTAAAGATAAATAGCTCTACATTTTCTCAAATGTATCGCTCTCAGAAAATACAGTTATAGAGTAGTCAGAAAGATCTACCATGCATTTTAAATGCAGGAAACGAGACACATCAACCATATGTAATGATTTAATAGGTTAAATCCCTCTTCCCAACTCATAATTCAATATTTATGTATGAGCTTTTAAGGGAATGCAATTTAATCATACTTCTGTTGTTCATAAACACCTGTCTCCTGCAAACTTTCTCAGTCTTTGATAAAAACAATAACAAACAAAACAGATGTAGCTAGAATAATTGCTTTATGTATGTTACTATGATACTATTTTCGAAAATATTCCAGAAGATAGACTATATATCTACAAGGTTAAGATTGTCGCCTATGTTCAGGGTCAGGTGGGGAGATGAGGTTGAGGTCATATGCAAAACTCCAAGAACAACATATTCAACAGAACATATTCATGCCAAATACTTCTGTGAAAACAATGTTAACATTTTAAACATACAAAACCACAATTTGTTTTTGTTTTTTAGTAATTTTATACAACCATGAGAAAAATGAATGTAATTATAACACATTATATATTTACAATATGTTATGGCCGACTCTCATTTGACCACATAACAAAGATGCGGTGCACCTGCCCTCACCTTCAGACTAGCTCTGTCTGTACTGGCGCGTCTTAGGGTGTTTTTTTGGTATGCTGCACTCCTTTGCTTCAGTGTGTCAGTGTCAGTGTTTGAGCCGAAACGAAAGTCGCCTCTCCACGACCCAGTGGTCAAGAAGGAATCATACCGCTCATCTTTCAGCAGGGTCCCACAACGGCTTAAATCTGTGAAGCTAGGGGGGCAGTAGGCCGTGGGGAAAACGGGGAGACTAGCGGCGGTTGAACGGTAAACATAACCACGCCGACAGAGCTTAAAATAAAACACTCCACTGATTAAAAGGATGAAAAGACAGGAGACGGCTGTCAGAGCGATAATTAAATAGAGCGTTAAGTTGTCGCTGTCCTGTGATTTATCTGCAAACTCAAAGAGTTCGTTTAAAACAGGCAGCCCGTCATCAATTACTATGCTGACTGTAACAGTGGCGGAGAGAGTTTCGGGCCCGTTATCAGTTACTAAAACGACAACGGTTTGTTTCGGTTCATCGTCCTCCGTGAATGCTCGCACAGTTCTGATTTCTCCTGTGTGCAGACCGACTGTAAACATGTTAGGCCGCGTTGCTGTGATTATTCTGTAGGAAAGCCAGGCGTTATGGCCAGAGTCGGCGTCCACAGCTACCACCTTCGTGACCAGGTAACCTCTAGGCGCTTCAACCGGCACCATATCTTCAGCAATGAACCCGGTGGTTTGGACAGGATATAGGACAACTGGTGCATTGTCATTTTGGTCCTTAATAAAAACATTTACAGTGCAGGTGGTGAAGAGTGGAGGGTCGCCTCCATCTCGAGCTGTCACCTTAATTTGAAAGTGAACCGACTGTTCGTAATCAAAGAGGCGTGAAGTGAAGAGCTCCCCTGTTTCTGAGTTGATGGTGAGGAAGGAGGACACTTCTGAGTTTATGTCCCTTGATATTTGGTAGAATATTTTAGCATGAGATCCGTCGTCAATGTCCTCTGCTTTCAATTTCATCACAAACGTGCCAACGGGTTGGTTTTCCAAGATATTGGCATTGTACACGCTCTGCATAAAAGTCGGGGGGTTATCATTTATATCATTAACCACGATAGTTAAAACTTTTACACTAGATAGTGAGGGAGTGCCCGCATCAGTGGCAGTAACTGTGATGTTATACTCTGGTTGAAGTTCTCTGTCTAGTATTCCGTCAGTCACTAACATGTAATAGTTTTTTACCTCTGATACAAATTTAAATGGGACACTGTCTGAGATTGTACACGTCACGCGCCCACTGCTCCCAGTGTCCAAGTCATACACATTAATCAGAGCAACCATAGTTCCTGGTTTAGAGTCTTCAGCCACGTTAGCAGAGGCTGACTTTACCTCTATCACAGGTTTATTGTCATTTACGTCAATGACATCAATTATAAGTTTACAGTGAGAGGCCTGACCACCCCCATCTTTAGCCTGAACATCCAGCTCGTGCGTAGTGTCATCTTCATAGTCAATAAGACCCGCCAGACGAACTTCCCCACTCAGAGGGTTCATTTCAATAACTCCTCCCATCTTGTCTGACAGGTGACTGAACGAGTATGTTATTTCTCCATAAACACCTTCATCTGAGTCCGTGGCATTCAGCGTTGCTATGACAGTCCCTATGGCAGAGTTCTCTTGCACAGAGGCTTTGTAAACTCGTTGGCTAAAAACTGGGACATTATCATTGGCGTCCAAAACACGGATATGGATAGAAGCAGTTCCTGATCTGACTGGATTCCCCCCATCAATCCCACTGATTTTCAGTACATGTTCAGCTTGTGCCTCCCGGTCCAAGGCCCTTTTAAGAACTAGTTCCGGATAAGCATTGCCGTTTATTTGGGTAGTCATTTCCAGTGCGAAGTGATCATTCGGGCTCAGTTTATATTCACGGACTGAGTTGGTTCCCAGATCGGGGTCATGCGCGCTCTCCAATGGAAAGCGCCTCCCCAGAACTGTGGATTCGACTAAATCTAGTTTGATATCCCCTGCAGCAAACACTGGGCTGTTGTCGTTTATATCTGCAACATCCAAAACTAAGCTGTATGCTTGAAGGGGATCTTCAAGTAAGAGCTGATACTGTAGGATGCAGACAATGGCCTGCGCGCAGATCTCCTCTCGATCTATCCGTTGGCTGATCAAAAGGTTGCCTGACGCAGTGTCCAGTTCACACAGCTGGCTAGTTCCTTCTGCAACAACACGGGCTCGACGAGCTGCAAGCTCAGTCACTCTCAGACCCAGATCCCGCGCAACATTCCCGATAACCGACCCCCGCTGCATCTCCTCTGGAAGGACGTAACGGACTTCTCCAAATGAAACGCCAAAAAGGAGGGTGAACAGTAAAATATGCAGCCACCATTTTAAGTTTATTCGCTGGTCCATTATTAAACATGCTTTCAGAAATAGATGTACTGTCGACATTATAGATAAATCCTAAACATATAAATCCAAAAATCGAACTGAAAATCCTGCTGTAACTCAACGGTTCCCTGCTTCTCTATACTGAGTTAATCATGCTCTGTTAGGGAAGCTGTCAGCTTGGATTCCTCTCTCTCTATACCCATTTCACCAGTCCCCTCTCTCTCTCTCTCTCTCTCTCTCTCTCTCTCTCTCTCTCTCTCTCACACACACACACACACACACACACACACACACACACACACACAGTATCTCTCTCCTTCTCTCCCACATACACACCCACACATACACGCATGCCTACACAGCCCTTGGCTCTAACCCAATGCTCCAGTTCCACTGACACAGATAAAGTGAGACACGCCATAGCATCCATGAGTCAGACATTATAAAAGAGCGTCACCAAGAGACTGGGATGATAATTACAACATAACACATGCATTAAATTTGCTGATATTTTTTATATCATCAATATAAGACCAGGCAAAAATCAGGCTGTTATTCAAGATGAACATTCATGTTTGAAGCAACAGGGTATGGACACAGCAAAAGCAACACCTGGACAATGTAATGCAATCCTATACAATACTTTTGGAATCAACTGTACCTTTGAAAATGTTACAATGCTTATTTTTGTTGATATTCTCAGAGATGATTAATCCCTGTCACATCATGATTTAACTACATTTTTCAGACTATAGTTTGTGGCGCGCTTCTGAATTGCATTGCACTGATGCGGAGCTGACTGTGGAGAAGCCCAACACACACACACACACACACACACACACACATTCCCCAGCTCACCATGCTCAACAGCAACATGTTGGCCATATAAACCTCCAAGTTTCTGGTATCTACACTCTCCCAGGAACTGAGGTGGGTCTGCAATATAGACTATATTATACAAAAGGCCCTGCAGGAAGTTGCTTCCTGTTCTGCTGGGGAAGTTTAGCTGTTGATCCACATCTACAGCTGCAATCACTGAACTTGTTCTCTGCACACTAATCACAGTCTGGTCTGTGTCCAAACAGGACAGAAGGCTTTAACAGACAGTTAAGTCTTCAGAAAATTTCATGCCAAATGTCCAGCTCCCAGGACTTGTACACCAGGGAAAACCACTGCAGACACCTCACACCCTGGGTATTACTTGATTCAACTTCTTCCCTCTGATAGGTGCTACAGAGCACTCTACACCCTAACAACCAACACAAGAACAGTGTCTCTCCACACGGCATCACACTCACAGACCATTAAATCAACCACGTAAGGTCTACAAACAATTTGTGCAATAACTAAACTAAATCATCTTACTGTACTGTATATGATAGTGTTACATAAACATTGTGCAATATTATGAACATAATATCCCCTCATTACATACGTAGGTCTGACAGTATACTGTAGATATACCCTTCCATCAATATATGCACATACAACAAACTCTGAATGAAGAGAAAAGTATTATTCATACAATATTATGGAGCAGAGAGTGTTGCTTCCCCTGCATGTGTTTGAGGTCAAGTCCACTATTGCAAAGCTGAAGAAGCTGCAGGTGAACTGACAGGAAGTTTTTTTTTTCTGGTTGGTGACAAATACGCAAGTTTGATACATGAGAACTTCATGATACATCAAAGAATTTGGCAATACAAAAAATATCACTGTTAAGCTCTCAGTCAAATAACAAAATTAAAATGCATGTTTAAACACCTTAAACTGTTGCATGCCATTAAACAAACCAAAAGTAAGGACCCGTGAAAGTTCAGTATTGGAGGCTACTGCAATCATGAAGAAGGTCGGGCTCTGAGGATATACAACATTTTGTGTAGTATTTAAAACAAACCTTGTCCATTTTTATTTGTCCATAAATTCATCTTATTCTCTAGCAAATGTGATATTAAACTGAACTTCACTTCCAGGCAGGTCACCAAAAGGCTCATATCAAAGGACTGAAAAAAATGATTTGACTTGAAACCAGATGACGGCAGCAACTTCTTTTTGTAAATTGAAAACATTAAAACAAAGAAAACCAAAATATTGTGGAAACTTTTATATCAAAACCCATCTAAGGAAATCTGAGGGTTCAGCACCAAGGACAGAGAAACGAGCCACAACAGCCAATGATATTGGTTGACAACAGATGGATATAACAAAGACCACTCACACGAACAAAAAGAGACAAGTTGGCTCTGTGTGTGTGTGTGTGTGTGTG
>LKNJ01007958.1:0-10421 GCA_002120245.1 Maccullochella peelii | reverse complement strand
TATATATATGTGCATATATATATGTGTATATATATATGTGCATATATATATGTGCATATATATATGTGTATATATATGTGCATATATATATGTGTATATATGTGCATATATATGTGTATATATATGTGCATATATATATGTGTATATATATGTGCATATATATATGTGTATATATATGTGCATATATATGTGTATATATGTTTATATATATATGTGTGTATATATGTGTATATATATATGTGTGTATATATGTGTATATATGTGTGTGTATATATATATGTGTATATATATGTGTGTATATATATGTATATATATATATGTGTGTATATATATGTGTATATAGACACCTTGTTATATATTTAAATATTAATAACGTTACTGACATCATGACTTCATACTGACGTCAGTGTTTGTTTCTTCATCAGAAACCCGTCAGCAATGGGCTCCCACCTACACCTAAAGTCCATGTAAGTAATACCCACACACACATATTCTATGTACTAGCCCTGTACTAGGACCGTCACTGACATCATGCATGCCCTAGCCCCTAACCCCCCGGCTTTAACCATCACGACTTAATACCTAAACCTAAACCTGATCCTGATCCTAACCTGAACCATAAAGCCAAGTCTGAACTCAAAATGTCCCGATGGTTTAAAACTGAAATTGGTCCTCACACAGATAGCAGTATATGCTGGGGGGGGGGGCAGTTTCCTTGCATACACTGACAATAAGAAACACCTGAATCTCTGTCTCTGTCGGTCAGATGGGAGCTTGTTTCTCCAAAGTGTTTAACGGCTGTCCTCTGAAGATCCACGCTGCGGCCTCCTGGATCAGCCCCGACACCAGAGGTATATGGCCTCTGACCTCTGTGACCTGTAACCTTCGTGACCTCTGACCTCTGTGCTCATCAGCTGCTTTAATGATGCTAAGCCAGAAATGAAGATTCATTTTTATTTATTATTT
Organism: Maccullochella peelii; assembly: GCA_002120245.1. Classification (NCBI taxonomy): domain Eukaryota; kingdom Metazoa; phylum Chordata; class Actinopteri; order Centrarchiformes; family Percichthyidae; genus Maccullochella; species Maccullochella peelii. Next base: position 9,455 of record LKNJ01007958.1, on the reverse strand, counting down.
TTAAAGTATGTTGAAATAATAAAAGTATAATGTCAGGATCTTGAAGGACTAGAAGCAGTAACATTTCTTCTGATTTTTACTTTGAAGGGACACAATGATTAAGTGATTTTCCAAACTGTAACTTTATTATGTCGGTCTGTTCTGTGCACACGACATCTACTTCCTGTCTGTCTGTCCTGGAGAGGGATCCCTCCTCTGCTGCTCTTCCTGAGCTTTCTACCATCTTTTCCCATTAAAGGGTTTTTGGGGAGTTTTTCCTGGTCTGACTCGAGGCTCTGAGGACACAGAGACTCGTGGTGTGTGTTCACCACCGGGATGCTTTTATTCATCACACACATCTCCAGACTTTTACTTTGAAGGGAGAAAGTGCTGTTTCTTCTTCCTGTGGCTGCCAAGTGTCTTATTCTTTATTCATCATTGGTCCAGTATTTCTCAGTACTGTCGTATTGTAGTATTTCTCAGTATTGTAGTATTTCTCAATATTGTGTGATTGTAGTATTTCTCAGTACTGTAGTATTTCTCAGTACTGTAGTATTTCTCAGTATTGTGGTATTGTAGTATTTCTCAGTATTGTAGTATTGTAGTATTTCTCAGTATTGTAGTATTGTAGTGTTTCTCGGTATTGTAGTGTTTCTCGGTATTGTGGTATTTCTCGGTATTGTAGTATTTCTCAGTATTGTAGTATTTCTCTGTATTGTAGTATTTCTCTGTATTGTAGTATTTCTCTGTATTGTAGTATTGTAGTAGTTCTCAGTATTGTGGTATTGTAGTAGTTCTCAGTATTGTGGTATTGTAGTATTTTTCAGTATTGTGGTATTGTAGTATTTTTCAGTATTGTGGTATTTCTCAGTACTGTAGTATTTCTCAGTATTGTAGTATTTCTCAGTACTGTAGTATTTCTCAGTACTGTAGTATTTCTCAGTATTGTATTGTAGTATTTCTCAGTACTGTAGTATTTCTCAGTATTGTATTGTAGTAGTTCTCAGTATTGTAGTATTTATCAGTATTGTAGTATTTCTCAGTACTGTAGTAGTTCTCAGTATTGTAGTAGTTCTCAGTATTGTGGTATTGTAGTATTTCTCAGTACTGTGGTATTTTAGTATTTCTCAGTATTGTAGTATTTCTCAGTACTGTAGTATTGTAGTATTTCTCAGTACTGTAGTATTGTAGTATTTCTCAGTACTGTAGTATTGTAGTATTTCTCAGTATTGTGGTATTGTAGTATTTCTCAGTATTGTGGTATTGTAGTATTTCTCAGTATTGTGGTATTATAGTATTTCTCAGTATTGTGGTATTTCTCGGTACTGTAGTATTGTAGTATTTCTCTGTACTGTAGTATTTCTCTGTACTGTAGTATTGTGGTATTTCTCAGTACTGTAGTATTGTGGTATTTCTCAGTACTGTAGTATTGTAGTATTTCTCAGTACTGTGGTATTGTAGTATTTCTCAGTACTGTAGTATTGTAGTATTTCTCAGTACTGTGGTATTGTGGTATTTCTCAGTATTGTGGTATTTCTCGGTATTGTAGTATTTCTCGGTATTGTAGTAGTTCTCAGTACTGTAGTATTGTAGTATTTCTCGGTATTGTAGTAGTTCTCAGTACTGTAGTATTGTAGTATTTCTCAGTATTGTGGTATTTCTCGGTATTGTGGTATTTCTCGGTATTGTGGTATTTCTCGGTATTGTGGTATTTCTCAGTACTGTGGTATTGTAGTATTTCTCAGTATTGTGGTATTGTAGTATTTCTCAGTATTGTGGTTGGGGGTGTGTTTCTGTCCTCAGATCAGTATCTGATCTTCGGAGCTGAGGAGGGAATTTACACTCTGAACCTGAACGAGCTGCATGAGAACTGCATGGAACAGGTGAGAGACAGGAAACTCAAAAATGTCTTCACTTTAAACCCTGTGAGGGCTCACCTGATCCACCTGACCCACCTGACTTACCTAATCTACCTGACCCACCTGATCCACCTGACCCACCTGCTCCACCAATTACTAAAGATAGGAAGGGGAACACTGAGACACAGGACCTAGGATCTGTCCCTTGGGGGTTCATCTGATAACACCTTACCCTCCCCTTCTTCAGGCATGGGATGCGAAGCATATAGCTCAGGTGGCTCAACCGGGGCTTCGATACCCTCGATCAGGAGCTCGAGTCCCGGAGGACCCCATGCCATAAAACTAGGCTATTAGGAGGGTTATTCCATTAAAGGGAAAACATTATCCATATACGTTTTTTGCCCCTCTCCTTTTATTAAAGAAAACCCCCCTACCCCTTCTTTTTTCCTCTCCTTATTCTTCTTTAGATTGTCTTGTTTTGTCCCCCATTTTATTCAGGTTGTGATTGTCGGACATTCAAATAGTAAAGGGAGTCCCTGTGCCCGTGCATACTCGCACTTTAAAGTGCCAAGTCTGTTTTTTTAACCTGCTCCACCTGACCCACCTGTTACCTGACACAGAAGCGGCAATAATAAATCTATATAGATCATTCAGGACTTTCTGCAGAATAAATCAGTGACTGAGAGTTTTGTGTGTGCAGTTGTTTCCTCGCAGGTGTACCTGGGTTTATGTGATGAACAACACTCTGATCTCCATCTCAGGTCAGTCACACAAACACATCATTATGGACATTTATACAACATTTATTTCTATTACTTATGTTTTTCTTATTCTCTCTGTTGTCTGTTTTATTTATTGTTCACTACATTCGGTCCTACAAACTAACAAGTGAATGACTCATTGCTGCATTCACTTCACTGCAACATGAGACAATAAAAACCAAACTGAGGACAAAGAATAAATAAATTAAGGACTCTACCTGGAGTCAGGTCATAATTGAATGATTGAAAGAAAAAGGGACTCTAAATTAAACTAGACGTGAATTCTTTAGAGGAAAATGATGAAATTCAAAGTGTAAGAAAAAGTTTAGACTGAAAATAAATAATGTTAAATGTGTAAAAAATAAACATCTGGAGCACAGTGAAAAAAGGAAAAGAACTTCTTCTTTAAGTTTTAATTTATCATTTATTTTGTGTGTGTGTGTGTGTGTGTGTGTGTGTGTGTGTGTGTGTTAACTGACCCCTGAGTCTTGTCTGCAGGTAAAGCCTCTCAGCTGTACTGCCACAGTCTGGCCGGTCTGTTCGAACAGGTTCGACAGAAACAGAAGCTGACTGTCTCCATCCCGACTCACCGTCTGCCCGACCGCATCCTGCCACGGTCAGTTCCTCCACACAGTGCTCTAAAAACATTCAACGTGCTAAAAACATTCAACGTGCTAAAAACATTCAACATGCTAAAAACATTCTGGAGGATGATCTGAGTTTCACTCTGTCTGTAAACTGTATCTCTGTGAACTGACCAGAGGCCTGTACTGCCAAGCCAGCTTACACCCAGGATATCTGCTTTACCTTCACTGAGCCCATCAACCACCATCACGCTGAGTGGTCTCACGACGGTAAATCAACCCAGGGTTTCCTAATCTAGCCACGAGGTGTTCACATGAAAGGGGCGGGGCTTGCAGCATGTGACCAGTCACAAACATGACAGGTGTGCTGGCAGCAGAGCGGCAAACTTTACCAACAAAGAGCATCATTCGGGCATGAATTATAACTACATTTGTGTATTCCATTAAATTCATGTGTTGCTCAGATTCATGTTCGACAGTTTCAGTCTGATTCTTTCAGCTGCAACCCGGCAGAATAAAAAGTAAATCTAAAAACATAATTCAAAGCAGTCAGTAGGCTCACTGTCATATCTTATAAGTACAAGTACAACTAGTACAAGGCTTCAGTGCTTCAGTCTCTGTTGGAGGATGATATCAGGACACTAAAGCACAGGGACGCGGCTTTAACACAGACGAGTCAGAATCTGGATCTTGTATAAAAAGAGTTCCTCTCACGATCCGCACCGAGCTCCACAGGATCTTCTACGAATGGTGAAGAGACCTAATTGGTCAGTAGGTAGGGCTTTTATACGCGTTGATCTGTTATCTCCAACAAGGCGTGCAGCATCAGTTACCATGGCGATGTACCCCGGTAACAAGTGAACCACCGTCGTAACCCTGAAACCCCCCCAGAGTTAAACCTGAAGGTACCTCGCTAACCCCAAACCCTGCTTCTTGGTGCAGCCTCAGGTGATCAGTGTGTTGTTGGTCAACACGAACACATTACTCGCAGATGGAAACTGAAACACGTCTCTGACTCATGGCCCTCATCACTGCGTGTCCTGTTTGTGTTCTGTTTTACTGAACATCCAACATGTAGCTGCTGGTTCAACAGAGAGTATATTCAGTGTTTAGTGTATCTGGATACAAACAGGAGGCTGACTGACCTATTAAAACATATCCGACATGTTTTGTCAGTGTGGAGGCTGCAGGTTTAATGATGAGAGTCTGCTGGACTGAACCTGCAGACAGCAGGAGACATGCAGAGACATGCATACCAATAAAATGAGACACAGAGGAGGGAGTTTGATGAAAGGATCAGAGGACAGAGACAGAGTGATGGATGGTGAGCTGCTTCCTCCTGCTGGAGGCTACTTAAACTTCAGTTTTTACAGCCCAATTGGAATCTTTTGCACATATTTTTTTACAGTGTCACCCCATCAGTGTTTTTACATGGAGACAGATGTATTGTGATGAAATGTGGTTCATCGTTCATGTTCCCCTCAAGATGAACTGTAATAACTTTACTTATCCTCTGACTCTTCATCTAGCGCCACCATCAGGTCAACAAGTTAATGTGTCCAACACTTCCTGCAGAACTACAGACATTCCCATCAGCCTCAGCTGCACTCTGTGTTTACTGCTAACTAGCTAATGTTAGCATGCTAACACGCTAAACTAAGATGGTGAAGGTGGGAAGCATTATACCTGCTAAACATCAGCATGTTAGCATTGTCACTGTGAGCATGTTAGCATGCTGATGTTAGCATTTAGCTCAAAGCTCCACTAAGTTCAGCCTCACAGCTGAAATGATGAAATGTTCTTGTGCTGTTTTGCCTCTCCTGGAGCATTATGGGTATTGTGTCAGGTATTGTTTTGGATAAGTGCATTATGTCAGCTCAAATTTAGTAACAAGTCAAATATTTCTTCTCAGCTTTGTCCTCTAACAGCTTGCTCACATTGTCTCTTTGGTAGAAACTCCCTCCTGATTGTCTTGTTGTCTTATTGTTTTTGTCTCCAGGAAGTTTTCCATCTCCAATAAGATTCCTGACACCAAAGGCTGTCTGACATGCTGCGTAGGTGAGTCATCCACTGTTTCCCATCATGCATCACACACTTTATGCTCGGGCTCTCAGCAGTTGTCTCTGGACTGACCTGTCTCACCTCAAGGTCAGGCAGACAGAAACTGATCATTGTCCTTGCTGTTGTTGTTGTGGTAGTGTAAACCAGAGGTTCCCAACCCGGGGGCTGCGGACCATGAATCATTTGCTACCAGGAAACTAACCAGGTGTTAGAGACTCTTGAACATAATATAATCTGTGCTACATTTATTCCCCATGACTCCCTGTCACTGCCCTTTTTACCTGTTGATAGGAGCACGTCTGACTTGTGTAGCACAGGCCTGAGAGTTTTCAAAGCCTGATATTCAGAGGAGCTGTCAATTTTATTTATATAGCCCAATATCACAAATTGAGCTGTGGAGTCGAGTATCACTAACATTATCAAGTCAGGCTGTCCACTAAGAGTAGGTAAGAGACAGATACATTTAGAGACAGTCAGAGAGTGCGCTGCCTTAGTAGGGTATGTGGGAAGAAGAAAACTACCAAAACTGAAGGTGTTTTAAAAAAAAAAAAAAGTCATGCCAGTACATGCTTGTGGGGTGGAACCAGAATATGAGCAGCTGCAGTTAAGAGAGGGAGCCTCAATCAGTGGGATAAAATCACTGTTTTTAAGTTCCACAGAGGCCCAGCAGGTCGGACTTATCTCCTCAGATTTGGTTATTAACAGATTTACATGAGAGAGGCCAAAGTTAAGATGGACCCGAATTTCAGGCAACAATCTGGTCTGTATGATGGCAGAGACCATGGGTGTTAAATTAGAGCAGTGATTCCCAACCAGGCCTACCTGTTCCCAGGAGGTACTTCTGCCATTACCAGGGGGTACATGGAAAGGTTGTGGAGTGGCTCAGCTAAGAGATATAAACTGTTATTTTGTATATTCGCATATTTGTGTTTAGGAGGAAAATTAGCCAGAGTCAGCTGTACCACCTGAACACCACCTGCTGCTGGTGAAAAGTTCATAAATGTGGGCAGAAAAAGGTGGTTATAAACTACACTAAACATAGGCTCACTGACTGTTCTGCAGGTGAGAGACAGTTTAGGAGTGCAGGTTATTGGCTGCATGTTTTTTGACAGCACCGTGTCTCAGGTGAGCATAGGGTGGAGACCGTCAGATTTCAGTCCCAGGTTTGGTTCTGTCACTTGTCTACACCAGGCTCTGCTCTTTGCAGCCAGACAGTGGGTCAAACACCTGTGATTACCTTTGATTGCGCCCCCCCCCCCTTCTCTCCCCACAGTAAGAAACCCCTACACAGGTCATAAGTACCTGGGCGGAGCCTTCCAATCAGGTGTGGTCCTGATGGAGTGGGTGGAGCCAATGCAGAGATTCATGCTTGTCAAGGTAAGAAAACAGCAGCTGTGTGGTTCTCATGTCTTAATCTGTCATCCACACTGAGGACAGCATCAGAGCCTTAGAGACTGGCTGAGGATCTCAGATATCCAGGAGGAGCTCAGAGAAATTTGACAGCTGAGCAGATTTTTAAATGTCAGAACTATTTATAAAAAACAACATATATTTTAAGTTTAATTTCAGCACCCTCTCCAGATGGACCTGCAGCTCTACACTATTATCAGTATGATGTTCCAGACTGTGAGAATAGGACCCAGTGATAACTCTTTACCTGTGTCTGTCCTCACCAGAACATGGACTTCCAGCCTCCATGTCCTCTGGAGGTTTTTGAGCTGCTGGTCGTCCCAGAGCAGCCGTACCCTCTGATCTGTGTTGGCCTGAGAAAAGGAACTGAACCCAACCAGCCCGTCAGCTTCCAGACCCTCGACCCTAACTCCTCCTGCCCTGCCCTCCCTAACACAGGTACACCTCCCCCTGACACAGGTACACCTCCCCCTGACTCAGGTACATCTCCAGCTGAGCTCACCTTCAATTTCCACTGTCCTTGCAGAAAACCCTCAGAGTTGTGTAATCCACATCACTCAGCTGGAGAGAGACACTGTCCTGGTCTGTCTGGACCGTAAGTTCATGAAACTAAAGGATTCTGTTTTATTGAATATAAAGAACATTTAATTATTTAAGTTTTATTTTGAAGGATTTAACCATGTGTCAGAGATCACCTGAGCTGTACTTTCTACTTCATGTAGGTTGTATAAAAATCGTAAACCTTCAGGGGAAGCTGAAGTCCAGCAAGAAGCTGTCAGCTGAGCTCACGTTCAACTTCCAGATCGAGTCGATCGGTAAACCATCTTACATCAGCTTGAAACCGCCTTAAAACAACCTTAGATATGCATTTACATTCCTCAAAAACACCTCAGACCACCTTAAAAACCACCTGAACCTGTCTCCATGTAAGTTGTGTGTTGACCTTCTTCTCTTTTTCTTCAGTGTGTTTACAGGACAGTGTTTTGGCCTTCTGGAGACACGGCATGCAGGGGCGGAGCTTCAGATCTAACGAGGTAATAATTCTCCAATCAGAGCAGGAACCCACCCACCTCACTGCTGTGTTATAACGTCTGTTTTCTTTTTCTGCAGATCACTCAAGAGATCAGTGACATCAGCAGGATGTTCCGCCTGCTGGGCTCTGACAGGTGAGACAACTGTCTGTTCACCTGTCTGTTTAGCTGTCTGTTAACCAGTCTGTCAGCTCACCTGTCTGTCTGTCTGCAGGGTGGTGGTTCTGGAGAGCAGAGCGACAGATAACCCCACTGAACACAGTAACCTGTACATACTTGCTGGACACGAAAACAGCTACTGAGACCCGGACCAAACCAGTTAAATCCAAGGCTAATCCAGTATCAAACCAGACCAAATGAAGTTCTACACCAGGACTGATCCAGTTACCAGTCACTATTCAAGCGCCAATTACCATCATGCATTGCAGCTCACCTGAATAGTGTCAAACACCGAGTGAACAAGGTTAGAGCCAATCATCCCAAACTGGACCCACAACAGGTCTGAATCAGGAAACAGTTCAGATGACTAATTCTTCTTTCTGCTCAAAGAGTCTCAGAGTGACAGAATGGTTCAGAACCAGAGTCCAGTTCTCTGTGGACCATCGGTGGATCCAGTTACTGAAACACTGAAGTCACTGTTTGAAGAATCAGTGAAGGTTATCAGAACGCGACAAACAGTGACGTCAGAACTGTAAATAGATTTTTATATTGTAGTTTATACTGTATTTGTATTGTGATGCTGCCTTCGTGTGACAGACAACACAACGGTAATAATCACATTCAGTGTCGCAGAGACGACAGAATGATCTGAAGGTTACTTTTACACTCGCTGTTGGAGCTACAAACTACACGCTAAGTTTTAGATTTGATTTAATTCTGTCATAAAACCAGCTGAATATAACTGTGGGGTTCAAAGTGCTGAGGCTGAAAGGTCAGAGGTCAAAGCTGTTCTCCTCTCATGTTTATCTGATCAGAGGAGCAGCAGCTGGTACAGTCTGTTACCCAAACTGTTACTGCGAGTCTACTCACAGCAATCACCTATAGTTATTAATATAATGATTATTATCAGTTACTTTCAGATATTTGCGGTATAACGGTACAGAAGGCTGAAAATTAGTGTTGGTCTGTGATGTAGAACAGCTGTTTCTGTTTGTTTCTCACGGGGATCTGTCATCAGAGAACCAGAGTTACAGTAACTTGTCTGTCTGTATATGAATATTAAAGCTGCTTTTAGATTTTACATTTATTAAATCTTCTTTTATGCTGTAAAATAAACACGGCCTTTTTTACACTCTGATCACTGAGTCACTTTGAATCATTGCATTAAAGCTTTTGTTTGTCAAGTCAATTATAATTTAATAATCCAAAATCACAAGTCATAAATTAGTCTCACAGGTCTTAGAAATGTTTACAGCGTCTGACAAAACATGGTGCTAGCTGCTTCTTCGGGGGTTCCCACCATCTCTCAATAAAATCCCACATGCTGAAGACGAGAGCAGACATAGAATAAAGTTTCCAATGTTATTTATGCACATAAATATATCTCAATGTACAGACAGGTGTCACTTCCTGTGTTTGTTCATGTGATCCAAAGTCAGGAAATACTTAATTATTTTAGTCACACTTATTCAAAGAATAAAAAATATTACATCCCATTTGTGGCTGAATGGATTTGTATTGAATCAGCTTTGACCTTAAAGAAGTTTTACCCTTAGCACTTCTTTACTAGATATGATTAATCTGTCCTTGTTAAAAGGTTATGTGCCACAG
>LKNJ01007957.1:0-10489 GCA_002120245.1 Maccullochella peelii | reverse complement strand
ACGTCAAACATAATGGTGTCCTTTAATATGTATTTGATCAGCCCCCACCTTCCCTGTTTCTCATTTTCTGCTGACATGGTTATTTTCGACTACAGTCGAGGCTATCTTTGAAACGCTGGGGTTGCCCCTTGCATGAGTTGATGCTCTCTTCGAAAGACGATTGGTGCTCTTTCCTAGCCTGTTCTCATACACCAGTAAATCCCGCGCTTCCCGCTCATTTCTTCTGGTCATGCTCACTTCTGCCACCTATATAACTTTGCCGTTTCAGCCTGCATTTTTAAAAAAAAACGGCCCTTTGCTCTAATCTAAATCACTGGGTGGCCTTTTAACAGTGTAAAACCCCCTGCTCCAAACTAAACCATTGTGTAGTTCTTTTTTAACAGTGTCATAGGTGTTACATGAAATCCCTTACACAGTCTCCTTTAATTCCTGCAACCTTTTTTTCCTAGCTCTACTCAATACATGCATCACACATTACTATCTCTAAGTTAATACTGTTTATATACAATGCCTGGAAGAAAAACCACAACACGTTAGAGCCCCGGGGCAGTTGCCCGGTTTGCCCGGTTGGTAAGCTCCATAAGAAAGTCGCCACAACTGACCCGCTGTGGCCACATTATCCAGTTCAAGGTTATTTTGAGGTCTTTATAATCCTCTCATGAATCCATAAACTCATATTTGTTCCCAGCTGCCATGAATCTAAAGCTTTTCAGAAGATGAAACAGCAGAGAGATGAATAGTGAAATGGTCTTGATTTTGATTCTTGTTTTTGCCAGTTGCATCTCAAACAGCTGTGTTTTTAGTCTGCTCTGCTCTCTGGTTTGCTGCCTCTGTCCCGCTCTGGCCTCACGTCTCCTCACTCTCCCAGTTCACTGCACTAACAGGATAAGTGACAGCAAACATGACTGAAAAGCTGCAGTGGCCTGATGGTCATGTCTCCGTCTGTAGTGCCTCGGTAACACGACTGAGGTGGTGAAAACAGATTAATAACATGCGGCTTGAAAGCCGAATTAAACTGAAAAGGGTGCAATTACTTCCTCCTGTGTTGCATAATTGCAATGAGTGAATTGTGTTTTTGCTTTGACTTCCATTCCAGTTGAAGGATCATTCAGTTAATAACAAAACAAGTGATTATTGCGTTTCTTTGTGTTCAGAGCACAGCATGGCAGAGACGCTCACTGTGGCCTTACGGGTGGCAGAGGAGGCCATAGACGAGGCCATTTCCAAGGCCGAGTTTGACGCTGCCAGTCAGGTTATTTATGCTGTTAACATCTTATTAATAGTCTGTCTATATACATTTATTGTTGGATTGCTTATTGACACACATTTTTCTGTAAATGGTAATTCATGAAAAGTGATTTTCAGACAGAACTGTATTGTTAGATGGTGCAGTATGTTACTATTTATTGGTCTGCAATTGATGTATTTTCAAAGTATCCTCTACAGTCCTTTCACCAAGTTCCTCCTTCATCTGACTTGTCTGCTTTTTCTCTTTGAGTCAGATTATGGAAAACAAAAATTAGGATTATGCTGCAAACCAAAATGACGGTTTAATACTACAGTTTGCAACAATGTCAGGGCCATTGTTTGGCCAACAAAAAATGCAAAATAACATTGATCATTGGCCACATTGAACATAAAGTAGTTGCTTTTATTTCAACAATTTAAGATCACTGTTCCCTTTAATTCCTGTATTCTATACTCTACATAAAGTGCATAAACCCTTTGTTAATAACCAGAAAACACACAGAATAACCCACTTTCACAAGAGACAGTGTTTTGTTGAAGATCAGGCATACTATTTCTTGTTGCAAAAGTCACAGAACTCGGTTAAAACAAGAGATGTCCTGATTGTGTTCATTAAATAATAAATAAAAAGAAATAATTTAAATCAGAACAGCAGAATAGCTCTGCTTTAAGAAAATACAACCTCCATCTAAAGCTTTCTTTGATGGTTTCATAAAGTATTTGCATAGTGTGCTCTTTAGTATAATATTGGTGCAGAGGAGTGTCAGTGTGGATCTGCTGTGGCAGCACCTGAGGCTGCAGAATTGTCACTAAAAGAGACACCAAATGACTACAAAGACATAAAATTACGGTAAAGAGAGGCACAATGACTACAAAGAATGTTAAACGACTACAAAGACTCACTAAACCACCACAAAGTGATGCAAAATGACAACAAAGACGCTAAATGACTAAATGATGCTAAAGACACTTTCTAAAATACTAATACTTTCTAACTGTATGGTAGAAAATATTCTCACTAATCTGTATCCCACAGACTGTGAACTCAGTAAATATTTATATTTAGAGGAGTAATGAGCTTATAGTGTGTATTTGTGTGTGTGTGCATTGTGCTGAATAGCTTTCTTATTTGTTTGTTTGTTTGTTACCCAGGAGAAGCAGAATGAGGCACACTATCTGCGGGAGCACAGAGGAGAGCTCATTGAGGAACTGGCCAAAACTATTGTGCAAAAAGTTAAGAGCTGCAAACACTCACTTTGTACAGTAACAGATGTTCATTAAGTTGATTTACTGTGTTTGAAAAGCCATTGCGTAATACTCAAATGTAAGTCAGCAAGGGGGATCTCCACAGCTGTTTTGCTACAGGGTGATGTGTTCAAATTTAAAACTCCTGCACATATTAAAGCCATAATTTGCTCTGAAACAGGAAAACCGGCTGATTTTTGTGTTCTGTGTGGGATCAGAGCCACATTCAGTACTAATCACATCTCTGACTCTCTTAGATTATTAATAGGAAGAAGACTTTAGCTGAGATGAGGGCAGAATATGACCAGGATTGGCCACTTGAACACAGCACTGACCTTCATCATCATCATCATCATCAGTCCACCTGTGATCAAGCCTCCAGCTCCCTCAAACACCAACCAGGCCTCTGGGTAAAAAAAAAAAAAAAACCCTGTCACAGTCACTTAAGTTTTACAGTACAATAAATGTACAGGGGCAGTGTAGAAGAAACAGTGGTGGAAGTACGGTAACTCAAGTACTGTACTTTTATTTCTTAAAGATAAAAGCAGTGGTTCCCAACCTTTTTGGCTTGAGACCCTTTACAAAAAGGCTGTGTCTGAGTTGAAATGTTGTCTCCACCAAAGAAAGATTTACCCTTTAAACTTCTCAGATGGTTTCATTTAAATAACTGTTAGAGGTCAAATAATCTAATTTTTAATGAAAAAAGCAAAGATTAGAGAATAGTCCGAGATTTAGTTTTTTCTTCTTTCCCGCTTCATTAATCCTCTCACGACCCCTCAGATTTATCTTGTGACCCTTTGGAGGGGCCCGAACCCTAGGTTGAAAACCACTGGACTAAACTACCAAACTGTATTTAAAGTCTACAAGACCAGACAAGTAAAATGCAACTTACACATTAATGTATCAGTATTACTAATCTAATGTCATGTATGAGATATATCAGTCACAGGGTCCATTTTTCTGCAGCACGAGAATTTACATTTTAGTATAACGAGTTTTACGAGCTGATAATTATGTACTTTTACTTAAGTAGGATTTTAAATGAAGGGCCTTTACTTGTAATGTAGTATTTTTACATTGTGGTATTGGTACTTTCACTTCAGTAAAGGATCTAATGATCTTCCACCTCTGGATGATATCATGTTTGTCTGCATGACAAGTCTTCTGTATGGTGACATATGCTGACCCCTGCTGGTTAAACTGCTCTATTGTCTCATTGCTAACGTCCGGTGTGCCTTACAGAGTGATTGTAGATCAAACTAGAAGAGGTGACTGTGACAACAACAGAAATGTAACTATTGTTTTTCCACTTTTTCAATCATTTTTATTTGTCCCATGTCTCTTCTCAGAGGTCACACTCTGCCTTCTCTCTGACGGACAATGAGCCTCCAGGTCTGATGCATGGCTCTCCACAGGCGTTGAAGAAGGAAGGCGGTGGGTCGGCTATGTCTACTTGGAAGAGTGTAGACCGGCTGGACAACGCTGGTAAGATCTTGTTGCTCATTGATTTAACTTAAACCCACCTGTCATCCTTTGCACATTTCTGTCAATCAACAATTGTTTCGGCCCTTGTAGCTTCAATGAAGAGCTATAGTGTTAAGGGGTTAAGGGGTTTAAACACAAGCTCATATAATATTAGTGATTTCTAATTGATATTATAATGTCAGCTAATACCTGCCTCCACTGTGTTTGTTTGTTGCTGCATGTGTGATTGTACTTTGTGTGGTATGCTTGTTTGGAATCTCTGCTTGTCTGCATGATGTCCGTGTGTGTGTGTGTGTGTGTGTGTGTGTGTGTGTGTGCATATGCTCGCATATGGAGGTGTGTCCTCAGTGCTGAAGAGCCCAGACGGGAACTGGATTGCCCTGCAGAGCGCCCAGCTGTCGCGTCCTAGCCTGCTGACCAAAAGGAAGAGCCTGGTGTACAGTGCCTTGGAGAGGGAGTCTGGAGTGGTGTCCGCCTACGAAGGCATGGGCTCTGACAACGAAAGCAAGCCCGAGCCCGACAGCTCCTGGGGTGCCGCCCTCCAGGAGATCCACAGGAAGATGAAGGACTCTAACTTCAACCTGCAGGACGCTGGCGACAGCATCCCGTCCCCGCCGATGGACCGCCGAAGCAGCAGAGATGATCTGTTTTCAGACTCCGAGGGGAACTGGAAGCCTAATAAACCTCTACTGGCTCTTCTTAAGAGGACGGTGCCCGCAGAGATCAGGCGACCCTCATCATCCCGCAGGACCAACATCATCGATGTGAACTTTAACGTGGAAGGAGCAGGAGAGAAGAGCGAGGAGGCTGCAGAGCTGGAGGTGGCAAAAGTCAGGAGATCACGGAAGAAAAGGAAGAGTAAAAAAGAGTCTTCTTCTTCAGTGCTGGTAAGAAATAAATTTCATTAAACTACAAACTGATGACGAAATTAGATGTGAAGATCTCTTAATGATTCACAGCAGAAAATAAATTAATCAAAATAATGATATACCCAAGTAGGCTTTACATAACCATGTGAAACTGCCAATTCTGGTACTGTAACATGTTACCAAGTCTGGATTAAAAAAATGTCATTGTACAAAATATCAGCAGTAGGGCTGTTAAATATAAGATGTTTCTGTGTTTTTATATGATTTTAAATAGAATATTCTGGGGTTTTATAGTGTCGGTTGGAGCAAAAAAGACATTTAAAAGTGGCACTTCGGTGTCTCAAAACTTGCAATGGACATTCTTCACTTTTTTTTTTTTTGACATTTTGCACACCAAAGGATTAATTGAAAAATCAAAAAAGTAATCAATAGATTAATTGAAAATTTAAAAAAAAATGATTATTTTTTGCCACCCTAAATTCCTTAATACATTAAACTAATTATAAAAATACTTGCCTCATTGGTATTAATGGGATGGACAAAATATTAGAAACGCCTCTCAGTATATAACATAATACAATTCAACAGCACCACAAAAACACCCTCAAAAATGACCTTAAAGTTGTATCAACACTCCTCTAAAACAGTTTCACATGAAGGGAGGATCAGTTGTTGTTGTAGCTTGTTGTTCCTAAATACTGGTAACTGAGAGTATAATACATTTTTAACACAATTTAAAACAATTGCTTTTGTACAGTGATAGAAAGAGATAAAAATAACTACATTCAAGATGGATTATTTTGCTACATTTTCCAAATTTAAGATGCTCAAATGCTGAATCTACAGTGATTATGAACATTTGGGGAAATCAAACTTCATTCACCACAGAAATAAACATATATTTTTATTATTTATTTTTATTATTTCTTACATTCACAGCATTACAGCAAAAAAGACAACCATTCCCGACATCCTTCTGATGCTGTGACCCCTGACACTTTAACCTCTGGAGCCACGACCCCTGAACCTTTTGACCTTGAGAGTGACGTCACAGGACGCGGAGCCAATCAGATGGACCCGGAGCTCACGTTAAAACTGCGGCAGCTAGCAGGCCGAGTTTCTGACCCCTCCACCGGAGAAGAAGTCGTCGATGGAGTGAGATATGCTGGTAGTGACGCACAGAGGGAGGAAAAGAGACAAGGAAGCGAGGGCAGAGATGAGGAAGATGCACGGCTGTGGAGGATGGAGATCGACTTGGATGAAGGAAGAACAGAGGAGGAGGATGAGGAGAAAGAAGAGGAGGAGGAGGAAGAAGATGATGAAGAGATGAAATACAGATTATACAAGCTGGTTGCACAGTCCAGACTCACGTACTTCTTGTCTACTGATGATGAGTTAGACAAAGTTGGCCAGAGTGAAGGAGAATGGGAGGGAGACGAGGATGAAGATGTGGAGGAGGAAAATAAAGAGCAGAAGGAGGAAAAGACAGATGGACTTGGTTATAAAATCTGTAAGCTGGAAAGAGAAGTCAGGGCTAGCCAGTTCTCCTCCACAGATGATGAGCTGGACAGAGTTGGCGTCATGGATGATGAGAAGAAGACAGGAAAGGAGGAGGAGGTGCTGGCGCTGAAAGTGTGCAGATTAGCTAACCAACTCAACGCCACCCAATTTTCATCCACAGAGGATGAGTTGGACAGAGCAGGCAGAGGTGAAGAGGGGGATGAAGTGGTAGACGATGACACGCTGTGGAAACTGCAGGCGGAAAAAGTCGTCCAGGCAGCTCAACTGCATGATTTGACCAGTCTAGTCGGTGCTTCTCAGTTTTCTTCCACTGAGGATCAGCTGGATAAAGTTGGAGAGAGAGAGCAGGAAGTAAATGGAGGAACTGAGAGCAGTATGTGGGGGAAAGCAGTGGGAAAGAATTGGGAGAGGAGAGAATCGTTCAGAGATTTTGATGTGAAAATGTTTGCTTTAAGGGATGAAATTAAGAATAAAAAGGAGAGCAGTGATGGAAAAGTAACAACTGAGAATGTTTCGGATGGTCAGACAAAAGTTGAAGATGTCCAACAAGATAAAACAGAGGCAGAGGAAAAGAAAGATTGCATGGAAGAGAGAGTTACAGAGGACATTGAGGATGAAAAGATGGTAAAGGGGAATATATATGAAGAAAAAGTAGACGTTTTTAAAGAGGACAAGGCTGAAAAAGCAAAAGAGACAGAGGAAAGACAAGAGATGGAAGCAGAGAGAGCGGAGGAGATAATAGCCTTACATGAGACAAAAGTCCAACAAGAGAATCAGCCTAAGGCGAAGTGGCCAGACAAAAGGGAGGGAGAAGAGAGACGGGAAGAGGAAAGGATCAGAGAAAGCGAGGAGAGTCAGTGGGAGAAAGCAGCAAACAGCGATGAGGAAGATGCAGAATTTGACAGAATAATCAGCAGCATGTTGATGATGACTCTGGAGGACATGCAGGTGGAGACGTTAAAGGATGAAGCTGCAGAAAATGGGAGAATAAAAAGAGAGCCAGAGGAAGTGGAGACAGATGAGAATGTAAAAACAGGGGGAGAAAGTGGATTTGAGGACAATGATGTTGATGCACAAAGACCAAATGCATTAGAGGAGACAGGAAGTGCAAAAGAGTTTCAAAGTCGAGGCGACGTGATGTCAGCTGTGAAAGAAAGACCAGGAGAAAACGTAACTGAGCAAATTGGAGGAGATATTTCCAGAAAAAAGGAAACTGGAGATGAAGATGAGCAGCAGGAAAAAGATAAAGATCCAGAAAAAATAAATCTAGCAAAAAAAGAAACTCTAGTTATGTCAATTGAAGAGACACTTGAGACGAATGAGGCCAAATATGCGTGTAAAAGAATAGAAGTGGATGATGACGAGCAAGAGGATGGAAGAGGAAAAGTCACGACTGAGTGGCCAACGATGGGGAGACAGGGAGACGCTGCAGAGGGAGGCTGTGAAAGTAAAGAAACAGATAAAACACTTGAGGAAACCAAAGAAGAAAATGCAGACGACACGGAGCAGAGCAGCACGTCTTCTCTTCAGGAGGGTTTACTGTCACCAGAGGAGATTCAAATAGTAAGCACTATAGCTCAGAACGTGTGTTTTTTATCTCTTTCTGGACACTGACACATACATGCAACATTACTGTAGATGGCCAAGAGTAACAAAAGTCAGATGCAGTTTCAAAAACCTCTTTATACCACATATTTTCCACTAACAGTCTGTTGTGATTACGGCATTAAAGTGAGTCTATGTAACTTTTGAAAGAGAAATAACATATTCTTCCTCTTACAAATGGAAAGTTGAATTAATTGTCAATAAAATGCACTGATGCACATTTCAATACACTCAGGGTTTTTCCTGCTACAGCCTCACATGGTCTACATTAGTATGACGAATAGCTTATGTTAGCTAATGTTAGCAAACTGTTTGTAACTGACATTAGCCTACTGACTGTTTGCTGACTTTATGACTCCTCTTTACTAGTGTTTTAGAAATCACCATTATCTCAATATTGCCAAATTAAAATCTTAAGTTCAATGGCAGCAAAACATATTTCTCAATTCAATACACTCGGGGGGTTTTTGGTCTGGTATGACCACTAGCTAATGTTGGCTAATGTTAGCAAACTTAAAATAGATATTCCTTGGTAACTGATATTACTGAATCAGTCTGCTGACTTCATGCCTCTTATTACTTGTGATACTGTCTCTCTACACTTTAGAAATCACGTGGCTAATGTTAGCATGTTAGCTTTAAATAGAGATATTGATGTGTAACTGATATCACTGGGTCAATTTACTCTATGAGCATGAAAGTTCATTCTTGAGCATGATAGTCTGACCAAATTATCTTCACTCCAGGTCCTTACTATGTTTTTCAACCACATCTCACGGTCTTTATCTTTGATTGATAATTTGGATGGATTTTGCTCAGGACAAACCTGGTTAGTGGGTGTTGAGTTTAGATTATTTTGCTTAATTTATGACTGAAAGCTGCCAGGAACTTGATCTGAGCAACTCTCCTTCTTACCTAATCTTTGCAATGTGACTAACTACTTAATGACTGACACTCTGCTTGATGCTGATTTTCTTCTCTTCTGTGCTTTCCTCTGTGTGCTGTAGGGTAGTGACATGGCGCTTTACAAAACAATAGACTTTATATCAACTCTGCTGGAGCAGGTGAGAGCTTGTTTTGCTTTAGGAAGGCAGCATGGCGATGACTGCTGACTAAGATGCAGGTGTACTTCATTTGCACTTTTCTTCTCTCATTTCTTTCATATTTTTCATGCATGCATCTAATTTTGTACTTTTATTTTCAATATGCTGTTCATGTCATTCGGGTCACACTGATGTTACATCAGGCCTGTGTGTTGGCCACCTATTAATGTATTAGCCAATCGTGATATTCACTGTGGATATGATAGAAGCCACCCCCCCCTCCACAAAAGTGTGAATGTAATTTTGTTGATACACTGTCAGCATTAAGTTATTAGAAATGCAGTTTTGATCATGCATAGTCAGGCATTAAAAAAAGAAAACATTAAGAATAAAACTGAGGGAACAAAGTTTAATCCTAGCAATTTTTCTAACATAAAAAGGGTCAAATTAGACTTTTATTTGTGTTTGACTTTACTTTTTATTATACTCCAAAATATCAGGTCTTACGAAGATATCAGTCAGCCTTAGAAAAACACCTGTCTGTCTCTGTATTGTAGAGGTACTCGGCGGTGTCTCTGCGCAGCATCACCACTCAGGTCCTGAAGGTGCTGAACGCCACTGAAGAGCTGCTGCAGGGAGTGGAGGGAGGAGACGACCCCCGACTCTCCACCACCTTCTCATTGCCCCCCGACACCGACCCCAAGAAACTGGATCAGCAGTTCTCGAGACTGGAGGAGAACGTGAGTCCAGCTTTATTTCAGTTCACATTTTATTTACTGCACATGCACTTATTTTCAGCGTGCAGTAATTTTTATCCTACAGACCAGCTCTACATTTTAAGCTTCAAACATCTGCATCACTGTCTAAAGACACAGGATTAACACAAGTGCAATCAAAGATTACTTTAAATGTATATAAGTTGCCAAATATAGAAGGGCTTGTAAAAAATGTGACTAAATATGTCTGTTTATGTTGTGCTCTAATCTTACTATAAAGATTACCATAAACATGACTGAGTTCACACTCTATATATTATGCACACTTACCACACAGTATGCTTCATTATTGGAGGGTTTCATGTTATAATACAGTAATTGTTTTACTGGGGGAACAATCTTGTTCAAATTTCACAACATTCACATGAACTCTTTATGAAATAATAAGTGTTAAAGGCATTTTGAGGACCTACTTGCAGCTGCATGGTTCTGCATCCTCTTTATCAAAAAGGCTGTTTTAGCTGCTGTTGTAAGTGTGTCTAAGTGTAGTGATGTCAGCAGTAGCCTAAATGTTGACATGTGGCCATCAGGTTGTTTTACTCACCTACATACCTATAAAAAAAATCTGAAGGGTAAAACAAGAGTAAAAGTTCCACTGTGCTTAAGTAATTGTTAGGTTGCATTTACAAGCATCAACAGTCGACTTCCCTGTAACAATACAGTGCATCCGGAAAGTATTCACAGCGCTTCACGTTTT
>LKNJ01007956.1:0-12767 GCA_002120245.1 Maccullochella peelii | reverse complement strand
ATGGAGTTACTGCCTCTGAAGATTCATTTCGCGTCAAACTTATTGCTAATACACAGACTTTTAACAGTAGTGGTAAAGAGGATTACTGGACTGAGAAGAGATTGCCGCTACAGATGATATTGTGACTGAAAACGGAGAAATAACATCTTGTCTTCGTGTCTGTCCCAGTGCCCCTGTACTTCTGTCTCACCTATTCTATAGTTTACAGTTTTTTGAGACTACAAGTCAGTCAATCTCACCATGTCTAAAACATAGTGGTGACCCCTTAGCAATGGGTTATTTTACTTGATATCTGCTTTCTCATTGTAACATTTTAGTATTTTTGAACTTGGCCCAAAATGACCTGTATTTGTTACCTGTAGCTGAATCCATTCCACATTGACATTCCTTCTGTACACTGCTTCCACCAGCGAAAGGCTTTATCAATGACAAAGCAGTTCAGCCTTCCCAACGCCCAGTACATGATCGCCACTATGGCCTTAATTGGCTTCTACTCCAAACCACTGCTGGACATCTGCAGTCAGAGGATCAGAGGTAAAACCCACAAGATATAATTGTTAAATACTTTGAATTGTAGTTTAATTTTAAGGAAATAAATGGATTTCATAAGAGATAATGACATGGTCACAAAATTGGAAAACTAAAAAAAGTTTTCAGATGTGTGGTCATCCTCTTAAATTCAAATATTTACCAGCACAGAATCAGTTGAAGGATCCTGAAATATTATATTGTATAAAGACTTAGATTTTTTATGTTTTTCTCTGTCCTCTGTGGTAGAAAACCTCCATGGAATCCCCTTCAACAGATTGTTTACAGTTCTGCAGTCCTGTAGGGATCTGCACTACAGAGACTTCGATCTGTTGACTGACATTTCGGACCACATCGCCTCTGTGATAGACATATGGACCAACAAACAGGTGCTGCAACAGACAACTGTTTTCTAACCCCTTTTGTTAAATGTTAAATATTCTTAATGCTACAGACAGTTTAGCAAGCTAATGCTTTTTTCCTTGTCTCTGTTCAGTTGGTCCTCTTCCTGTCTGTCATGGAGAACCTCGTCTTCTCTCCCGCTGCCTTAATGGAGGCATTTGCTGAGAAGGTGATCGCCAATCCAGACTCTCTGACACTTCAAGACCTCCTCTGTGTCCTCAAGGTGTACTCCTCTCTTAACTATGATCTGCAGCACCAAAGACAACAGTAGGTCACTCTCATGTCCCCATCTTTCAAATGTTAATCAGGCCCATACACAGGCTCTTCATGCACAAGTTTGTGTACAGCTAACTCAATAAAGATGTCATACATTTTTTAAGCCTGCTGTTACTTATTACTTACTTAAGTTAGTTCCTTTTAACTATCTTCAAGCAGTAGATTTTGCATAACTTCCATGACTATAGGTTTTGTCCTCTTGCTGTTCCAGGTTCCTGGATAGTCTCTGCGGGGCTCTGGACTCCTATCTGCCCAAGATGTCCGGGTTTGAGTTGTTAAAGACTGTATACTGTCTGTGTCTAGTGGGCCACTTCCCCACTGCACTACTGGAGCAACTGCTGCAAAGCAGGACACTGGAGCAGTTTAATACTACAGGTATAACAGCCACGCACACATACACAGTCTGGCTAGTCTAGTCTGTCTTTTTCTGCTTTGAGACTTCTTATTCTCCTCTTTTCCTCTCTCTTTTCTTTGTCTGCCACTTTTATTTCCCTCTCACTTGGGTTGGTGAATTTCATCCATCTGAACTCCCTCTATTTCTCTTCAGCACCCGGGTTTCTCCAGAGCCAGGAGAGAATGTTTCAGACAGTGAACTTGTGCCTCCATCTTGACCGTCCTCCGCTCCCTCGGCCCCTCACTGTCCCCGCATCTCTCCTGGGAGACCCCGCCCCCAGCAGTCCATCAGTCAACCTGTGGCTCTCGCAGGGCCTGCAGAGTGTGCTGGGGGACCAGGCAGACACAATGCTACAGGAAATGGTGGTGGTGGAGGACTTTTACCTTATAGGTAAAGACAGTTCGAGCCATAAGTGAAGATAGGCACACTAATCATTTTCTGTTCCCGTTATAGAATTGATGATTAGCCTAATATCAGTTCATTTTGTCTGCACTTTGCAGAACAAAATTTCAGCTAGTTTTGAAACTGTGATGCTAACAAGTGCCTGTGTTTGTGTGTGTTGATTCTCAGATGGTGTGATAACCAAACCTCTGCTAAACCAAGCTTCTGTGACTGATGCGAGTAGTTGTGCAGGTGAAGAGTGTTCTCCAGCAGAGAGCAGTCAAAGGTAAGTCATCAGCATCAGTCTACAGCCGATTACATCAACAGACTCAATCTTGAACAATTCTGCAGTGGTATTTTACTTCCACTTTTTTTTTTTCCCATTTAATGTGCTTATGTCATGTTTGGTAAACGTGAAAGCAAGTGGAGAGGATGTTTGGCATCTCTGTTCTGACGATGTCAGGCATTGACGCACGCCATGATGGCATACGTCAAACATCTGATTTTACAACTTTGCATGCAAAGAAGCACATACAGTCTGCATTTTGACCTAGTGGGAGTATGCACGCACATCCAGACCAAAGAGGGCAGGTGCTAAGCCAAAATTGAGCAAATCACAAAATAAACAAATATACAGCCACTTATTTATTGCACCCATAAATAAGTGGACATTGAGCCCTGCAGTGTGCGAGCTGTTTATTTCGTACATTTCGACCTAGTACACTTATATATAAAAAGCTCCGTAGGGCATAAAATATAGATTCATAATATCTAAAAGCCAGACTGCTTGTTGTTATACACCACAATGATTACAGATGCGATAGTTTAAATCCCACTCATTTAAAGGTTTGAGAAAATCAAGTTGCTTGCTTTTACTGAGCAACAAGGTTGTAAACAACTTTAGACATGGTTGAAAATTCTGTGTTTAAATAAAGTTTGGATATAAATTTGCATTTACTGTTTTTACTATTTTGTGCACATCATGTATTTTTGTCATGTACTTGGAGTCTCCTAAATAGTCATTTAATTTCATATAACATGTTTAAAGTCATCTCTCTTACTGTCTTTCTCACTACTGAACAGTAGTTCAGACTGTTTTGTCTGGAATTGTTCTGTTTGTCATTCAGTGCTTTAACTAAATAGATTTCTATTGAGCCTGCTGGTGCATTTTACCCGCCCAAATTCAACCAGATGGTTGTGATGATGTACAATGTACTGAAAAATGAGTAGAAATACATTTTAACAATGTGTGATATTTGTATTGCACAATGCCTGTTCTGAACTTCTATCATGCATCAAAAAAGTAGAATTTAAACAAATTTGAAAGATGAATTAAAATACAGTACAGTTACTGAAAAAAAATGAAAAGGAAAAATCCAAAACTATAATAACCCTACTGAGTAAAGATCCGTAGTTAAGTACAAAGTGCTCCGAGCACAGCATTGTCTCAGTGGAAATAAAGCCACAATCTACTCTGTCTGTTTTTCAGGTTTCACATTTTTGCCTCCCAGTGATGTTCTTATAACCAAACCTCCACTTTCATCCTGTCATACCTGTACCTACATTCAAATTTTGACCTTTTTAAAGCTGAGAAACTTGTCTTGATGTCCTAGAATTGCAGTAATTTGCACACCACAATCTGGTTTCTGCTACGGTACGTCCAATCCCCGCGGCCCTCTGGCTGTCAAGACTCGCCATCTGAAGATCCTGGGATATGACCCTGTCTTGGTGAGACTCAGAGATGATCACTGTTTGAGATCTTCTTTTTCTAAGGATGCAGTAGTTACTGACACTTTGCCAAATATTATCATATTTCTACATTTAAAATGCTTTTCTCATGTGCTAAAGTTGTTGTGTGTTAAAATCCTCATATCTGGAAGGGGTCAAAAATCTAAATTACAAATTTGTTGTAGCCACTTAAATTAACTTAATAAATGCTGCCTTCAGCCACATGTTGCTTTCATATATGAGTGTTAGCAATTTCCTCAGAGCCTTGGTATACTGTATATTTCTAAAAACTGTGTTCCTCCATGACAATAGCTCACTGAAATTTAGTAAAATGCTTCTTCGAACAACTAATTATAACACTATGAATGGAGGAAGTATCAGTGTTGTGTGCATCTTGAGAGATTTACATGATCCTAATTCTGTTCTCCAGGTAATGGAGCAGGAGCTGAGGTCTGTGTCTGAGGAAAAGAGGACAGAGTTTCTCAGGGGACGGATTTTTCCAGAACACCACAGTTCAGACACACAACCTGAAATGGAGCAACTTGGATCTTGAGGACAGATGTCAGTGTTAAATGGATGCCAAGAGCCAGACGTGGTTCAGTAGTCTCAGCCTGTGCAATCATGAACACACAGATTTTGTTGTGCTATTCAAAGCTTTGTAAACAAATAAGAAGGAATAAATGTATTCAAGTATTTAAATAGATTTGGTCCCTGGATAAATTGAGCTTAAAACCAGTTGTGGTACACATGAAGGGCCATTTATATTTCTGAGAAAATACTGTTTGGGTTTTTTGGGTTCACAGCGATCACTTTTTTAACCTCTACATAAAGTAAGAAAGGTAGACATAATTTGCATAGTGTGAGTGTGGGAATAATGGCTTGAATAATAGTTGAATCAGTTGTTTCTGAAAGAAACCCTGATGAAGGCAAAAGGCTGAAATATTTAAGTGATCCTATCATGCAATAAAATCTTTTATTGTAAGCGTTTGTTTTTAATCATCTCAGAGTCCCAAAATGACTTAAAAAGCTAACAGAAATATGTTAATCTTGTTAATGCTTGTGGTAGTTGATGAGTAAGACTTTGCTGCTGAATGAAACCAATAAAACCACTATGTGCTTGCAATAACTGTACAGAAACTGCTAGGTGAGCAAGGTAAAGGTTCCTTTGAAGCAGCCACATCTGCAGAAAGCACGAGGGAGGAAAAAAGTAGAGGGAGGAAGACAGGAAACTGCAGGTTGTTATTGTTTGACGTGTGCCTCTCCCTGCTGTATATCTGGTTCTCATCAACCTCTGTGATGTTAACTCTCCGAGAACACATTCTGATTTCTTAGAAATAAGAGCGTGCAGACTTGAACTTGTGATGTTAATCGGTCGCTTGATGTTTCGATTTTTGACACCATCGTTTGTAGGGGCCTGCAACGGCTTGTGTTTTGAAATTGTGGTCACACTGATCCATGTGATGTCACCCAGATTTACAAATTGAAGCAACCCCTTTGAATGCGGTTAAATCCCCCTCATTCAGATACCACCTTCTGTTTCAACCACAAAGATAGGGGTTCCAGCTGCAGACCTCTGTGTGTGACAGCGAGTGAGTGAAAGAGGAAGCAAGCAAAACCAAAACTGTTAGGCAAGTTATTTTTTTTATTGGTTTATACAGCAACAACTGTAAAAGGAACTGCTACTTTTGCTGTGTAGACAAAACAACTAATACTGCTGACAAAACAAAATGTACAAAACCTCACTCACAATAATGTTCTTTTCAGGGCAAGCTACTACAAGGACACATCTAAACTAATGGGGAAAGCTGTGCAAATGCTCAGATGATGAACGGGTAATCAGAAGTGTCGTGGTAGTATAGGGTTTTGAACCCCTCTTTTCTTCTTGCGGTCCCTGGATGGTCTGGGTTTGGTGTTCATGTAGTCACTCTGGGAATCAGTCCTCCTCAACTTGACCTGTAAGACAGGAGAAGACTGTTGAACAACAGTATCATGTCTGTGAAGCCTCATGATGTGTCACACACAGTATGATGCAGGTATGCGGGGCGAGGGCTGTACCTATCACTGTCACAAAGACAGAAATGATTCAGTGGGCTAGTGAGTAACACTTAAAATGAAAACTGCATAAAAATTTATGTTTGTCACATGTAACATTACCTGTTTTAGTCAGCAATTTAAAAAAACGACAAGTCTTGTGTCATTTTTGAACAAATATTTTTGCCTTCACTTATCAGTAGAACAATACTAAGGTAGTGGAACTTGTAAATCTAGTGAGTTTCAACTGTGCATTGTTTTGCTGCAAGACTGCATGTACCACAAGAGAAAGGAGGGGGAGAAACAAATATCAGTTAAGTAACCTGGTAAGTAACAACAGCGAGGAGGAATGGGTTCGGTCTGGCCTTCGTTTTCATTTTTGTCCAAGTATCTTTTGAAGTGGGCATGTGTGCACCAATGATGGTTTTGTTCATGGTTAAAATAAACGAATTGGACATAAAGAGTTTTATAATAAACTGTTTGATCATAAAAACTGGGGTTGCTATGTGTTATTTTATTCTAACTTAAGTGAAATCAATTACTAATACTCAAAGAAATTATGGTTACAATTTGTGTGGTCCTCTGGATTTTGTGTAGCTCACATTTCATAATTTAAAAGTTACACATGATGGAATTTTTTAACATTTTTTAGACTTGCCTATTTTCAGGCCAGTAAAAATAAAAATAAATAAATACATACATGGATGAATACAACAATTTCCCCAAACAGAATTCAACTCCTTGCAGCGATGCGAACGCCTTTTAGATAACAGTTTTTAGACCATCTTGGTGGAAAACTGAGACATACAATGGATTTTAAATGAATTAAAAACAAAAATGAAAGTAAAACTAGTCTTTCAAGTCAAATGTTAAAGACTGTGAAATCACAATAGGATAACCACAATAGATGCTCTAGATGTGTTTTTGGTCATCTGAAAATATGTGTTATTGATGTTAAGCTAGCAGGTAAACTACAGTCTATGTACCCTTTTTGGTGTGCCACACATCTACTCTATTCTCCAGCTCTAAAAAGTTCACACATGGTGGTAGCAGGTGGCAGTCAGGTGAGGACTTTGTAACCCCCAACGAACTGGGAAAAAATAGATTGAATTTCACATTTTTATATTTCACAATGCTTCTTTTACATTATCCATCAGTTAAAAGATAAAAGGGTTTCCCAAAAAAGGCTAAATACTTTTTCCTACATACAAAGACTCAAGGAATTTGCTAGGAATGACTGTTGTGTCATTTAAATATTGTATGTGGTTCTATCTATAAGTTTCAAACTTTTTTCTCTTCTGGTGTTAGTTTGTATGTGTCTGAGGAGCATCTCACCCAGTTGACCAAGGCGATGGCGGTGACAATTATGCTGTAGATGCTGAGAACCACCGGAATCCAAATCCAGTGAAATACACAGTTTTGATCTCCACCTGTTTCAGGTTTACTGCAGTTTTTATTGCCTTTGCATTGGTGTCCTGTAAGAAAACATATTCAGGAGGTATTCAGTGTACTGGACTATATGCACACAAAATTATAGATAGAAATCCTCAGCACCTCTTAGGAATATTTACCTTCTACAAGTACCAGGATCCTCAAAGCACTTTGTACTTTTATAAAGGGAGGAGGGAACATGACTATGCCCTCACATTTGTAGATACCATGGTGATTGGCACTCACTCCAGTGAGCCTGAAACTGACCGATTTATTTCCTTCTTCATGCAGTTGCACCCCCACCCTGGTGTATGGTGGTTTACACTTTGGTGCACCGTTTTCATGACTGCATGATTGGTTGTAAATCACTTCTTGGTCCTTACGAAGGTTGAATGTCTTTTCATCACCGGTCAAATCTGGGCAGGGCACGGTCACATTGTGTCCGGCAGGTACACAGACAGTTTTCAGTTGGTCTGGAGACAAAAACGTGATAATGAATGAGTCGGGGTGTAATTTTATTCTGATTTCTGATTAAGGGTGTCTCTTGCACACACAGCATAATGTAAGATCTCTGATTCATGAACTAAGGATTAGAACTAAGGATTAGAAAAATACTGCCAATGTGACTTATCGTTTTGATTGTTTTTCTTTGCACTTTGAACTGCCTCTGTGTTTGAAATGTGCTATACAAATAAAGCTGCCTTGCCTTGCCTTGCCTTAAGAACACACAGAAACTCTGAAATAGAAAAACAGTGTGCTAAACAGAGAGCTAGAGTAGCTCAGCATTGTGCTTGTTGTTGCAGTGAAAAAAAAAGTCAGGATGCCTGTGTCTTTGTCTGTAACCTACACCAGACACCTTTGCAAAGGAAATGGCTTCTTACAGCTACAACTCCTGCAAAGATTGATTTATTTGCATTTAATTCCCCTGACTGAAATTCAGGCTTTGAAATACATCATTTCACAGCAAATCCACCCCCACACGGAATTTGTTCTATAACAGCACATTTAGGTATTTTAACCTCACATTTCACATGAAAAACATTTCAAACATTATGAGTGGCATAATTGAGTCAGCCACTGACTGACTTGGCTGACTCAAGTATGCCACACACAAGGCTGCGGTTTATTGAAAATACTGTGGTGCTATTTGCTGCATGGATTAGTGTTGAAATTAGTACCTTCTGCTCTCTATGCAAATAGCAATTATCCTAGAGTTGAGGCAAAACTTTAATTTTATATTCCTCTGTCGACTCTGGTGTATGCTGGTTTACATTACCATGTGTCTCAACCGACAAATACACGTATTCAGCCAGTATTAGGGGACTTTAACGGTCATTGTAGGTACTAATCAACAGATAAATAACTGAGCATATATTCAATATAAACTACATTCCTGTTCCTTACGACTCAACTTAAAATGTGGACAGAAGGGAACCAAACCAATGAACCGCCCGTTTGGAGTGTTATCGCTCGACTGAATGGGCATTATCAGTGGTTATACCACTGCTGCAATTTTACTATCAACCCTCTAAATACATTGATACTCAAGTTTTACTACACTACTTATGAGTGTGCTGCTAACCTCAGTGTTTACAAATGAAACCCACTGTCCCATTGTAACCACATATGCACAGTAACATGTCTTGCAAAGTTGTAGTTATTCAAATTTTCATTTCTACAAATTTTCTAGTATTCTTTGTGATAACTGCTACCTGAATACTTATCGCTACGAGCGCATGAATTACTAAAAGCTAGAATTTTATGTGCTGCAATAAAGTTTACAACTTACCATTGCAGGCACAGGTGCTTTGAGACTGAGCAGCATGAGATAATCTGTAGCCCATGAGGATGATGAACATCCAGCAAGCACTCATCTTGATCTTTTGCACCCAGAGTGTGAACTTGCCTCCAGCAGAATGATGTCCTCGAGGCTTTCCCTCATCACCTAGGCTAAAACGTCAAGCTCCCTTCAACAAACTACATTAACTTGTATACTGCAGAGAAATCTGATCTGGCAATGTGATATCAGCAACCCTGGTTCCATGCACGCGTTCCTTCAACTGTAATGCATCACGTCCTCATTCTGCCTCTGATTGAAGCACTCCCACGGTGCTGCAGTGACTGAGCCTCACACATCTTCTCATGAGGGAAAACATCCTGTGGCAGAAACGCCTCCTCTACTGAAGTTTCCGTTGTCTCCTAGAGTTTGTGACCTTTGATGCCTTAAGTGTTATGAATGTGAGACTATGGTTAGGTCAATGCAGAACACTTCTGTCTCTATCAAGTCAACTAAAGTAAAGTATTTTGGAAGCTGATGCATATTTGATGCAGTGTGTTGTATTGTATTACTGTGTGGAGACAAAGAATAAGAGAACGAGGGAGATTTAAAAAATGTATCCACACAAACATGCAGGTGGACTTGCACAAAACATCCACCTTTTATTACCTAATTTAAACATTTTAGAGCTTCTGGTTAGCTGTAAATACTCGTTAATACCTTTTATCCGAAGGAAAAAAAATATTTTGCATGAAAGTACAGACGTTGGTGATAGTAGCAATAGTGCAAAAATGTTAAAAAGCTATAATGGAGTGCAAATAAGCATTGCAATATATATGATAGAATGTGTAAATATGTGTATTTTCTGCTGTGTAGCTGTATGTGTTCAAGCAGAGGAATGATGTTGCAGCCACAGTTCAAGGTAGAGTGAGTGACCAAAAGTGCAATGACCAAACAGACAGATATTGAACTGACATTTGTGTGGCTACCAAAGTGCCATTTCTTCAAAAAAAAAGAGGAAGCTTACTGGCAGAGAGAATATGTCTAGGTGAAGGAAACAAGAAACCGTCCATGTACTGTATGAGTCATTGAGTAAGGCACTTGTACATACACTGGCACAGTTAACATATGTCAGTGAGAAAAAATGGTGTTTGTGCTGTGTAGCAATACCAGCTATAAGAGAAGGTAATTCTGAATCTCTGATTGATTTAAAAACCCATGTCTGGATCCACCAAATCGGATTGAGTTGACACTGCAGTAGCTTTCTCGGTCCACTAGATGGCAACAAAGCATTTCATTTTTATCAGCATGTTGAGAAAAAATTTTTTTACTGCTACAAGCCAGGAAAATATCTATTCACTACAATCTTATATTAACTGCAACAATGTTTAACTTTGCTTCAGTGCCTTTTCCTATTTTATGCAGATTTAACTGAGCAGGGATTAGAGACCATAAAAGGGTATCCTAGTAAATTATGTGATTTTATCTGCCAGATGTGGAAGGTGTGTGTTGGTACCCTGCATCTGCAGATTTAGTTCATTGAGTTTTTGAAAGATGTCACTGAGGTATGCAAGTTTCATGAGAAAGTTTTTATCACTAAACTTGTAGGCAAGATCATTACCCTCCTCCTTCAAGAAGACTCGGATCTCATCCTGCAGTTCAAACACCCTGGATAAAACTTTACCCCGTGACAGCTGCTGTGGAACAAAACAGCTGTGTGATCAGAGCCCATTTCCTCACACAGTGCAGCAAAAATCTAGGCTTTGACAGGTCGTGTTTTAATGTAGTTCACCGTGGCAATGATGTCTGTCATTACATCGCTCAGTTCAGCACTCAGCTGTTTGGACGCGTGCGCTTCTCTGTGTATAAGGCAGTGCTTCCACTGTGCATCTGGAGCGACGCGCTTGATAAGCGCTTGCAGCCCCCCTCGTTTCTCAGCCATTGCCTGAGCCCCATCTGTGCAGTTCCCCACACAGTCCTTCCAGTTTAGAAAAACTGTGTGTGCATTGTTTACATTTTTAAGCGGCCCTCCTCTGTGGTGTTTTTAAGGTGGTCGGTAGTAAAATTAGCACCATCTGCTGGACGTAACTTGACAGTGGAAACAGTGTTCACAGTAGCCCAGCACCCCCCCGTCATAACGCCGGGCCCCCCCTAGTTTGAAAACCACTGGTTTGACTGTACCTCTGTCGGCAGGTTTAGCACAGCCGTAAGACCGCTGACTTTGGTACAGAAAATCAGGGGCTCAATTCCCGGTTAGAGCAAGGCCAGGGCTGCTATCAGAACTAGAGATTGAAGAGGTACAACACAAATACTACAGCAAAGGGGAGCCAGAACAACAGGTCAGGGGGAGATATCATTATCTTCCCCACGTGATGTTTTGGGTACCAAGCCCCAATAACAACAAGTCTAACACCTGACACTGATCAATAATTAGACTAAGTGAAGTACCCTCTGAAAGTCTACTAGAAGTGATGCAGATGTGAATAAGCCAGCTTGTAGTTAGTGCTTTAATGTAGGGTTGGTTTGCATTTGCATCATACTTATGGTTTAAAGCTCTTAAAATATCAAGCTTTTTTCAATTTTTCAACTCAACCTTTGACTCAAATCCAGTCAAAGGGGATGGGACAGAGGCAATAGAACACACTGATATATAATACATACTCTTTAAAATATAGGAGCTGTCACGAGTTGAAAACTCCTATCATCTCTGTGTTTAAGGTTACAGGCAGAGAGAGAGAGAGAGAGAGGTGTTTGAATTAACTAACAGTTAAAAAGCACATATACTCAACCACCAATAAAAATAGAGGAACAAACTGATTGTTCCTCCATACATTGACTTGCCTTGTAAAAAAAAATAATTGAAGAAAAGCTTAATATTTTAAAAAGTATGAAATGTATAAAGAAGAAAAGTCAGAGCATAAATGTCCTTAAAGAGCTGAACATTTTGATAGTTGAATGGTTTCTACAGCAGAGTGTCCAATCATGGTTTCAGGGATTGAATCAGTTATTTAGTTGTGGTTCCTGAATAACAACCGGTATGGGCTATCTTTTGGACTATATTTAGCACAGTGGTAGCACCGCTGACCTTGGTACAGGAGATCAGGGGTTGGATTCCCAGTCAGGGCAATGCCGATACAACCTACCGTTTTTGAATGATGGCGACTTTTCTGAGTGAAACTTTTACAGCTTTCTCTCTCCCTGTCAGACAACAGTTAGTTATTTTTACCTTTGTTTGTTCCTCTGTTCTGATTGGTGGATTCATGTAGCTCTATTTTTGGCAGTTGTGACCTCTGTGCTATTTAACTCTCCCTCTGTTGGCAGGTTTAGCACAGTGGCACCACTGCTGACTTTGGTACAGGAAATCAGGGGTTGGATTCCTGGTCAGGGTTGCTATAATCTTTATCTTTTGAAATTAATTATATTGCATATCTTTGCGTGTGAAGAATATGGTCATCTTGTATTACGTCTGTGTAGTTTAAAATATTTAGTAAAGGTGACATTGGTCATATCGGATTCTACAGCAGAGTGTCCAATCATGGTTTCAGGGATTGAATCAGTTATTTAGTTGTGCTTCCTGAATAACAACCGCTATGGGCTATAAATCATATCTGGGAAACTTAACAAAATACCACAGATCTAGTTTAATATGTGACGACATCCCCAATAACTATTGCCTCCGTTCACCTGTAGCTGTCGGCAGGTTTAGCACAGCGGTTAACTTCGCTGACTTGGGTGCGGGAGACGAGGGTTCAATTCCACGTGAGGGCAATGCCGATACGACCTACGGTTTTTGAATGGCGATTCCCCCATTCTCTCTCC